>JARSSU010026332.1:0-24308 GCA_029619165.1 Eurosta solidaginis
AGGCGATGAAACGACGAATGTAGAAAAAATATATATTGGTACTACAAAACGACCTCTTTCGGTTAGACTAGGCGAGCATGAAGCGGACATCAGAAAACAAAAAACAAGTACAGCACTAGCGCAGCACATATTAACAAGTGGACACTCAGCTGACTTACCAACACGAAAAATTATTGATAAGGAAAAGAGAGAAGCAACAAGATATACACTTGAGAGCCTGAGAATTATGGAAAGACGAGAAAAGACGATCAATAAACGCGAAGATACGGAAAACATAGCGGCCGCTTACATTGTTTGTTTACAAAACAATAATTTTTAGTATTGACAAAGCTACCATGATAGTCAGATGGTAATGATTATATTGTGATGATTTATGTTTTTAATGTTTTTTACAACTGTTTTGATTTAATGACAAAATAACGTAAGTTTATCTTGTTAAATGTTAAGCTATTCACCAAATTATTTTTCTTTGTTGTTTTTCATGTCTGTTTTGAAAACTAATTTATAATTTTCATAATTTTTATATATTGTTTGTAACAGATAAATTAATAAATATTCCCCTGATGATGCTTAAAAATAAAAAATATTAGCGAAACGTTGGGAAAACAGTGGAATAATTTAGTTTTATTCGCACATAAAATATAGATTGGAAAGCCTACTTACACATATATTAATATTAAAGAAGAACCAATCGGAATATATATAAAATATATTGATAACATTTATTATACTTTTTTCACGCCATCAGGCAAAATGACAGAAAACTATAGCTTAGCCTCGGAATTAATTGAACGCGCCGTTCTAGTGCTAGAGTCCTCTTTACATCCCAGCTTTAGTTTGACATCGGGCAATTGTCGTCTAGATTATCGTCGCCAAGAGAATCGTTCATTTTTTATTGCTTTATTTAAACATGCGCAATACTTGGAAGCACGTGCTTGTTGTCGTACAGCTTTTGAAATTTCAAAACTTATTTTGAATCTTAACCCCGAGGTAGATCCACTGGCTATTGTATTAGTTATTGATTACTATGCACTGCGTAGCAAACAATATGCCTGGCTTATCAGATTCTATGAGAAATATGATACCTCACGAAATCTATCACAATTGCCAAATATGGCCTATTCATACGCCTTGGCGTTATTCTGCCAACTTGGAGGTGAGTGTTATAAATATTAAAGTTTAGCAATAACTTAATTATTATTGTTTAATTAAAATATTAGCGTTTCTCATTAATATATTAGGTGTAGGCACATAAGCGTCTTTTATTCAGCTTGAAGGGATGGAATTTAAAACAAATAAAATGTTTTTGAGAAAATCCTAATTTTGAATTTGAAATGGTTAGATTTTGCAATCTGAATAAACTAATAAATAATGGCATCACTGTTGTTGTTTTTGTATTAAAAATCAAGAACAACCTCAGATGCTTTGCCAGTTATTAATCGGTGCGCTCGGCTTTCAGTTATTTGATTCAACGGGTTGTGTAGCGCAACTCTTTCAAGGAGGTTGCCAGTGCAATTTATAGCTTCTCCAACCCAATTGTCAACCTCATTTACCTGTGGCGAATCCTGTTTCTTCAGAAGGCAAGGATCTGGCGATACAAATTTATAATTTAGAAAGGATCAATAGGGCATATGGAATCGTTTCAGAGATTATCGGCTTGTACCTTAATGGTACTTGTTGGTACTTACTGGATCTATATCCGACGAAGGACCATCAACATCGGTAACACTCCACAAAACCTTCGGGGAGTGTCTTTATCTTTACAACAACAACATCAGTAGTTTTAGTTAACTACACATGTAGAGTATCGAGAAAAAATTTAATTTTACTGCGAAGAATTTTCCAGGTTATTCCATATTAATATAGATTACCTCATTATTGACACTTGGAATCAATAAACTATGTTGTTGTTGTTTTTGTTGTAGCAGGAAACAGAACAAGGCAAAGCGCTTAGTACTGGTAGGGTTAGGGGGTCAAAATATACCTGCGGTAGGTATGCCCGTCGTAAGAGGCGACTAAAATACCAGACTCAAGGGGCTGTGTAGCGCAACCCTTCAAGTTGCCAGCGCAATATATAGCTTCTCCAAACCCAATTGTCAACCTCACCTATCCGCGGCGAATCCTATTTCACTAACAGATGAGGCTCTCCAAGCTCCTCATGGAATTTGGGGGTGGGGAGGGAGGGATGGCCTGAAGGTTTAATGTAGCCACAAACCGTTCCCGAGATGGTCGGGCTAGCACCTTAATGGTGCTGTGTTACCGGAGTGTACCGGATCTGTATCCGGCAAAGGACCATCACATCGTCAACACTCCCCAATGCCTTCGGGGAGTAACCTTATCGCTACAACAACAACAACCAGCGCATTTTAAAGCCTTTTTACTGTTGACAGCTACAAATGTGAAACGTTTTAAACGCAGATACATATAGTTCAATAATTTATTTTAGCATAGAAAGTGCAAGAAGAATTTTAATAATTTATTTTAATTCGCTATATCTAAATACACACATGTATTATTTATTTATTTAATTATGTACTATTTTAGAATGTGAACAATCCGATAAGGCTATTCAGTATGCTTTGCTTATGTTTCCAAGTGTTTTATATCCGTTATTGGATGAGTTGTCAGTGAATACAGATTCGCGTGTTGTTGCGTCTCCATACTTTAGTTCATCAATATCAAGCAGGTTTGTTATGAAATTCTATATGCATATACAAATATATTCTCAAAATTATAATTTAGTCAATCGCCTTCGTTGCATCAACTTGTATCATTATACATTTGTCGTGCCAAAGTGGTATGGCGTCAAAATAATATGTTGCCTTGGTTGGAGCGTAATGTGAATACGATTTTGGATCTTGTCGATAAAAAGGACGAAATAATTGATGATTATAATCAGAAACGTGCAGTTCGTTATGTATCGCCTCCACGTCCTATATTAAGACATGTGATACTATCTGATTATAAAGAGAAAGTGCCGTTAGCACCATTCATGCTAAGGAAAAGGATCCGATATTAATGTATGATCCTTTGCCACCGCTGGACTCAGTCAATTGCTATGAACGGTATATAGATTTTTAATATGTTTAAACTTATTTATTAAATTAAAATAATTCAATTATACATTTTTTATACAAACTACAAACATTTGGAAATGTACATACATACATATGGCTGTATTTTGCAGAAAATCATCATCCAGTAGCCCAACAACTGGCACAAATCGCTCGGTGCTCATGTTTTTCGAATCGTTAATGCCGTCATTCAATGTAATAAATCGTGGTAGAGAGCAACAAGCAGGACAGCAGCAGCAACAACAAAATGCACATGCTGATGGTGGTGGCATACCAAGAGATAATGCTTTACCAGCACCACAAGTGGCTCCTCCACCACATAATGAGGATGACGAAGTAGCACAAGTGGATCGTCAGTTACAGGCGTTGAATGCCAATTTGGAAAATGCTGCAGCTGATGGTAAATATATACTATACCTTTTCCAAATGTATTTGAGAAAAAGGCAAATGTGCTTGAAAAAATTTGTACTTATCTGATATTCATATGGTTTCTTGCACAAAAAACTTGCGTTGAACGGGATAGATAGATAGATAATTGATGATCGCACTGCGACCATATGTCTATTGTGCTCCCAGCTACTTCATAGCACCTCATCCAAGCCGACATCTCTGATGAACCCTAGCAGTTCACCTGGCTTGAGGGATTTGATGTGAGAATGCTCTGGCTATGGTGACCGCATAAACTTAGCCCTACGTCTTGAGATTGCGTCACACTCCAGGAGGATATGGTCCGCCGTCTCCGCTGATCGATCACAAAATCGGCATGTGTTGTTCGATATTATACCCAGTTTTTACATGTGACTGTTCAGTCAACAGTGTCCTGCAAGAGAAGCCGTTAGGATTTTTAGGTTATCTTTCGAGAGGTCTATTAATGCCCTATATCGAGTTGTGCTGTAACCCTCTAACAGTAACTTAGATTGTCTCAGGCCTGGCATATTGCGCCAGTGTTCTTCCTTCTTTTCCCTTTCTTCTACTAATAGATGCCCCCTAATTTCCTGCGGGCCTACTGGCAAGAACGGCTCGGGACCAATAGGTCGTGTCGTTGCTGCCTCTCTGGCCAGGTTCTCCGCCTGCTCGTTACCCTCAACTCCCCTGTGGCCAGGAGCCCAGGCCAATAGTAGTTCGTTATGTGCTCCTAGTTGATTTAGCTTTTCAACGCACTCAAGGACCAGTGCTGATTTTATTTCAAACGCTTAGATTGCCTTGAGGACGGCCTAACTGTCACTGAATATGGCAATTGTTTCATTGGAGTAGCGCACTGGATTATGGCGAATACTTCCGCTTGAAAAATGCTCGGGTATACTCCCAGGGATGTTGAGTTTTATCAAATTGGTGATAAAGCCAAGCAGAGTGTTTCTGTCTTTTGGTAGCTTTCTTCCTTGTCGAACTTACGTACATATGTGTGTGAAAATTATAGATTTAGAGAATCACTAACAAAGGAGCGAATAGAAGAAGTCAAACCACTGGTATATTGTTCCTACGCCTGAAGAATATCTAAAGACCAGAGTCTGTTTATTTACAAATTTTTAACAAATGCAATGTAAGTTGTTACAAAAAAGTTAAAATGTGGATATTATTTAAAAGGCGGTCGCCATGGTGTGGTGGTAGCATGATCCGCCTACCACACCAAAGGTATTGCGTTCAACCCCCGCTCAGTAACGTCAAAATTTAGAAAAAAAGGTTTTTTAATTAGCAAAAAGTGTTTCTAAGCGGGGTGGCCCGCGGCAAAGAGTACGAGAGTATATCTGAAGTGCCCGCGATTTGAGGGTTTACTGTTTCCCTCTGTTCGTGCTCTTGGTTCTTCTCTTAATCCGCTTCTCAAGCACAGGGATAGGAAAAGCGTTACGGATAGGGATATACCTATCCTTATCAGTATCCTAGGGAACACATATAAGTTAGGTACTAGTTCTAGACTAATTAACTATATAATTTATAACAATTAAAAGATGTTATAACGGTTTCTTATAAAGTTTTACTTAGTCTGTGTATAAGAACTACCAACAAATTTTCAAATATATTTATATTTTGTTTTAAATATATGTAGATGCTACAGGCGATACCGAAAGTGCTGCCTCATACCGTGAGCTCACACAATCATTAACAAATATTGTGGATGCAATGCGTGATTTTTTACAAAATTTCCGTATTGTGGAGCCTATACAAGCGGCGGATGGCGATGAAAATGGCAGCTCAGAAGAAGACACTAGTGATTATTTCGATTGAATTTTTGTACTACATCTTTTTGCTCTTCTGCAAATTGAATATTCTGCTTTGAATTTACTATTTTTTGTTAAATCTGTAATTATACTATACATATGAAACCGTAATAAAGGGTAATCAGCAAATATTCAAGCATCTTAAAAATCTATACATTTACATACTTTGTAAATTTTTTAATACATTAACAGAGCGAATGCACATATAAAATATGACATTTGGGGCTTGCTTTTATTGTTAAATCTGTTAAACAACCAAATCATTAAATATTTAAACCATATACATTAGGGCGGGTCAAATTGTATGGGGGAAAAATGAGGGGAAAAAACTTCAGGTGCACATTCACTTTCTGAAATCTATGGGTCATACTGAGTAATATTGTCCATGGGACCATAGGTCTGAAATGAATTTCGAGCCTCCCTAATTTTGTTAGAAAATTTTATATCCCAATCCGAATCCGAATTTGACATTTATTTTCATGTATTTTATTTGTGAGAGCCGCTATTGGGATTGGGACATAACATTATTAGGGAGGCTCGAAATTTATTTCAGACCTATGGTCCCATGTACAATATTACTCAGTATGACACATAGATTCATAAACTGGATGTGCCTTTTCAACAATAAATTTGACCCACCCTAATGCACATTATCGGCTACTGCGTTATACATCAGATATCTCGGCTGTCAGTACGAAAACACACTACCTAAAAAAAAATTTAGTATTCCCCATTTACGAAGACTATATCTTAGAATCCGTTTGAAGAAAGCCCTATTCACAACTTGTTTCAAAATCGTCTTATCTAAGCTGCAAATGTACCATTTAACTTAGATTGAATTCGTGATAGCACTTTGTGTAACCGTTGTTTAGACATAAAAGGGTGTTCTGTTGTTTTGTTGTTGTTGAGATAGGGCGTTTAAAAACATAAGCAATCTGAGATAGAGCGTTCTTCAAATATTTTCTGATAGGGCAGTCCTTCACTTATTTGCTGATATACTCTAGCTTGGTAAAAAAAATATATATATTAAAAAATAAAAAATTTATTCAATGTTATTGCACTTTTGCTTGAAATTAAAACACAAATAAAAAAAATAAAATAAATAAAAAAAACGTACATCCATACATACATATTATATTATTGTTAACTCAACAAAAATATTTAAAATATAAATAAACTAAGATTAAAAAAGTGTATTTAAATTTTAAACTCGCAAAATGTGAGTTGAATTATCTATAGAACAGCACAGCCTATATGTAGATTAGGGTGGAGCGAAATGATATATGTAAGTGAAAAAAGGGTTTCTTATAAAATAAATTTTGATCTGAAAATCAAACTACATTATATTTTAACTAAAATTTCATTATTATGACTTGTTTAACTAAACACTTGAATATCCACAAAATAGTTCAGTTATTTCAACAATTTTTTTAAATTAATTTTAAAGCCAGTTGTTCTGTTTCTTGTGGCATAACATAAGGTTCCACCTCTCCAACTTTTTTAATCTCTTATTTTATTTTATTTTTTTTTCATTTGGAAAAAATCATTTGCTAAGATTTGAATTCTACTCGTACGGCAAATATATCTTAATTGTGCTTTTAAAAATTATTCATTTACCAAAAAAAACTATTTATACGCAGTCTGGAAAGAAAAAAAGTAAGGCAAAAATAGTTGATGTTTTAAAAATCACATTCTAGAGAAAATAAAAGATAAATAGACTTCTACAAAACCAGAGACAAATTTGTAAGTTGATATACATTTTTTCGTATTTTTATATTGGAAAAATGGAGCATGAGTAAAAAATGTAGTTGCCGTTGAAATGAAGTGCTAAAACTCATGATGATCTTAAAATTTTATTTGGCAAAAATAAAAATGTCTTTTCAGAAAAATAATGGCACATGTATCTTTTCCGGCCACCGTGGTGTGATGGTAGCGTGCTCCGCCTACCACAACGTATGCCCTGGATTCGCACCCCGGGAAAAGCAACATCAAAATTTTAAAACAAGAAGGTTTTTCAATTAGAAGAAAATTTTTCTAAGCGGGGTCGCCCCTCGGCAGTGTTTGGCAAGCGCTCTGAGTGTATTTCTGCCATGAAAAGCTCTCAGTGAAAACTCATCTGCCTTGCAGATGCCCTTCGGAGTCGGCATAAAACATGTACGTATCGTTCGGTCAGTTTGTAGGGAAAATCAAGAGCAGCACGACGCAAATTGGAAGAGAAGCTCGGCCTAAAATCTCTTCGGAGGTTATCGCGCCTTACATTTATTTATTTTTTTATCTTTTCCTTGTCTTCATGGTTTACAATTTTCTGCCGACATGTGCGTTCATTGTGCTTTCTGTGAAATGCGATGCGGCATTCGCGTTTTCAATCTCGTCGTGAACGGTTCGCTGAAATTCCTTGCAGCTCAACCATATGAAAAATTGGACTTTATAACATGTGGTTGAGTACAAATCCAGACCGCAAGGAATTTCACAGCGTTGCGCGTAAGTAAAACGTGTTTCGCGTCAAATAATTAAAAAAAATCAACATTTTCAACAAATAATAAATAAACCACTCACGGGAAGTGTTAAAATATTTGTATAAAACCTTCGTTTTATACGCCATTTCAGCTGCAAAAACATACAAGTGCTATCGGTCCAATAATCGAAAAAATGAATTTTATAATGTTTAAAAGAAAAATAATAAATTTACAAAAATGTGTAAAATTAAACATACATAAAGCTATCGTTTTATGTATATACATACATACCGTTGTGGGAAATAGAATACATAATACATAATGTCCCCGAGGACAAACGGAACATATAAAAAATTTAACTTAATACATAAATGTACAGTCATGTGCATATAATCATATTTCACTTAATCTGGCTACAATATAAAACCAATTACGATGTACATCTGTACTAAAATAAAACAACATAAAAACTAAAGGTATGAGCTAAAAGGATTGGACTAGTTAAATAATTATATATACCAAATTTGACCATAATTCTTGGATAAGACAAATTACCGGATTATACATAATGCCACCGTGGATCAACGGAACAAAAAACCGAACTTCTACATAAATGTAAATATATTACTGAATCAGTGAATACAGTGATTTTGAAGATTTGAAAAAATATCAACAAATTAAAGACCTTTACCAAATTAAATTGGACATAAATACAAATTTAATAAATAACAAAAATACATATAACTGCACCGAGGACAACGGGATAGAAAATATCCTCATATTTTAATATACAGTCATGTACACATGACTAGAGTGAATATGAAAAATAATTACCATAATTTAATGGATAATTAACAACTAAAGACAAATTGAATAAAACCTGGCGTGGTGCCATTTTAAATACCAGTTTACAAAGCACGGATAGTTAAATACAAATAGCAAGCTGCTGCACATGGTTCTGGCCAGTTGGTATTACCATTGTGTGTACTAGTGGAGCCAAAATTACTTACATACTTTGGAAAGTTAATCCAGAAATTAATAATTTTATGCATTGGACAATAACCTTGAACTGGGATACAAAGATAAGAAGGTCCTCCTCCATGCAATCAAATCTCGAAAAAAAAATGCGATGCGACATATGTAGTTGTTGTGACCTTATCACGCGTTTATTATTACCACGACAATATAAATTAGGTTTATTTCATTAGGATTATCAAATACATTAATAAAATTACAAGTTATAAAATATGTGTGAATTAAAAGCGTCTGCTTCGGCTGCTCTTCATCTTCTTACTCAACGTTATTACAAATCGCTGTCAAGCTCCTTCGAGTTACATTTAGTGTTGCCAGTTGATTACTTTTTGGATACGGCATCCAACAGTAATTTGTTTCCAAATATGAGTTATACTTAATTTCAGTGGTGCACGAAAGTTTCGTAGAGCTTCTAGCCTAGAAGATTCGAGCCTGCGAAATTTAATTTTTTGGACTTTTTTCGACTTTGATTTCTAAGGTTTTTTTCATGACCTACTAAAAAAATGTTAATTTGTAAAATTCAAATTTTTTTTTAAAATGTTATCGCCAACGTTTTTAGCTAACATTTTTGGGTCGGACAGGGTATACATATGAAACTATTTTAGTAGGTCATGAAAAAAACCTTAAAAAGTAAAGTCGAAAAAAAGTCAGGAAACTTCGCAGGCTCGAAAATTATTATTTTTTGGGTATGCGTAGTGGAATTTTTTTCCTGAGCCCAAATCCTATCGAAAAATCGATGGCGCGATATCGGTTAACTTTCGTCCATACAAAACGACCTACCCTAATGTAAACTCATGTCGCATATGACCTCGGCTTCCAGTTCGAAAACTTTCTATGTATAACAGAATTTCTGTGAAGTAAATACTATCTCACATCATTATCAGAGATCGCGCGTTATTGACAAAAGTTCTTAGGTAAGGAGTTTAACTATTCAATAAAATTCTAAGATAGAGTGCTTTTGAAGAAAGATTCTAAAATAGGAAATTCTTTAAAGCTATCGGAATGGACGTGATTTCGAGCAGCCATGTATATTTGACACACAACAAGTAGGGCTGCGATGTGTGGGAGGTTGGAAAAGACGTGATTCCAAGCAACCCGCCCAAAGTTATTGGAGCTGGTGATAAGAGTGGGAGGCTGGAAAGGACGTGATTCCAAGCCACCCACCCAAATCATTGCGTATTAATGTAGTCAGCAGATATTTTTTATTACGTGGAGTGAGTCACACGTATCAATGTTTTTGCAGTGCTTATTGAAGTCAATACACAGACAACGAAGAGGTTCGTGCATTTCAAAATTCGATCTGCATATGCTTAAATGAGCGGTTGAAAATGTCTAGATGGTCTAAAGGGAACATTAAATAAAATTTCCCTCTAATAATTTTTACTACAAATAACACACCTGCAAGCTCCTTACTGCGCCGTAACGTAGAGAGCTGAATAAGTTTTAAACGGTAAGAGTAGGGAGGAAGAATCCTTTAGGGGTCCCACGGTAGAGAACCGAACTGTGTTAGAATTTAGGTGAACAACGATCTGTGACGAAATAGCGCACGGGGTAGTAACTAGAGCTTTTGATAATCCACTAAACGAATAATCGATTAGACGATTAGAAAATTTTGTTTAGCTAATAAATCGATTGTCACTGATTTACTAGTTGTTTGCATTCGATTAGTGACAGATTCGACTATTCGAATTTCTATGACTTCTGCATATCGTGAGATGTTCTGGAATTATTGTAAGCCATCTGAAGGCTCACATATTTTGCACTTTGCTGCTTTGGCATCGCCGGAACTGGAAAAAAATTTCTATACATTTTCAGAAACTCATTTTGCAGCAAACTATTTTTTACTCAGTTGAGCAGAGCTCACAGAGTATATTAAGTTTGATTGGATAACGGTTGGTTGTACATATATAAAGGAATCGAGATAGATATAGACTTCCATATATCAAAATAATCAGGATCGAAAAAAAATTTGATTGAGCCATGTCCGTCCGTCCGTCCGTCTGTTAACACGATAACTTGAGTAAATTTTGAGGTATCTTGATGAAATTTGGTATGTAGGTTCCTGAGCACTCATCTCAGATCGCAATTAAAATGAACGATATCGGACTATAACCACGCCCACTTTTTCGATATCGAAAATTTCGAAAAACCGAAAAATTGCGATAATTCATTACAAAAGAGAGATAAAGCAACGAAACTTGGTAGATGAGTTGAACTTATGACGCAGAATAGAAAATTAGTAAAATTTTGGACAATGGGGGTGGCACCGCCCACTTTTAAAAGAAGGTAATTTAAAACTTTTGCAAGCTGTAATTTGGCAGTCGTTGAAGATATTATGATGAAATTTGGCAGCAACGTTACTCCTATTACTATATTTACGCTTAATAAAAATTAGCAAAATCGAGAAGGACCACACCCACTTTAAAAAAAATTTCTTTGTAAAGTAAAATTTTAACAAAAATTTAATATCTTTACAGTATATAAGTAAATTATGTCAACATTCAACTCCAGTAATGATATAGTGCAACAAAATACAAAAATAAAAGAAAATTTCAAAATGGGCGTGGCTCCGCCCTTTTTCATTTAATTTGGCTAGGATACTTTTAACGCCATAAGTCGAACAAAAATTAACCAATCCTTTTGAAATTTGGTAGGGGCATAGATTTTATGACGATAACTCTTTTCTGTGAAAATGGGCGAAATCGGTTGATGCCACGCCTAGTTTTTATACACAGTCGTCCGTCTGTCCTTCCGCATGGCCGTTAACACGATAACTTGACCAAAAATCGACATATCTTTAATGAACTTAGTTCACGTGCTTACTTTAACTCACTTTATCTTGGTATGAAAAATGAACGAAATCCGACTATGACCACGCCCACTTTTTCGATATCGAAAATTACGAAAAATGAAAAAATGCCATAATTCTATACCAAATACGAAAAAAGGGATGAAACATGGTAAGGTAATTGGATTGTTTTATTGAAGCGAAATATAACTTTAGAAAAAGCTTTATAAAATGGTTGTGACACCTACCATATTAAGTAGAAGAAAATGAAAAAGTTCTGCAGGGCGAAATAAAAAACCCTTAAAATCTTGGCAGGTATTATATATATAAATAAATTAGCGGTATCCAACAGATGATGTTCTGGGTCACCCAGGTCCACATTTTGGTCGATATCTGGAAAACGCCTTCACATATACAACTACCACCACTCCCTTTTAAAACTCTCATTAATACCTTTAATTTGATACCCATATCGTACAAACTCATTCTAGAGTCACCCCTGGTCCACCTTTATGGCGATATCTAGAAAATGCGTCCACCTATGGAACTAAGGCCCACTCCCTTTTAAAATACTCATTAACTCCTTTCGTTTGATACCCATATTGCACAAACGAATTCTAGAGTCACCCCTGGCCCACCTTTATGGCGATATCTCGAAACGGCGTCCACCTATGGAACTAAGGATTACTCCCTTTTAAAATACTCATTAACACCTTTCTTTTGATACCCATATTGTAGAAACAAATTCTAGAGTCACCCCTGGTCCACCTTTATGGCGATATTTCGAAAATGCGACCACCTATACAACAACCACCACTCCCTTTTAAAACCCTCATTAATACCTTTAATTTGATACCCATATCGTACAAACACATTCTAGAGTCACCCCTGGTCCACCTTTATGGCGATATTTCGAAACGGCGTCCACCTATAGAACTAAGGCCCACTCCCTTTTAAAATACTCATTAACACCTTTCGTTTGATGCCCATATTGTACAAACAAATTCTAGGGTCACCCCTGTTCCACCTTTATGGTGATATCTCGAAACGGCGTCCACCTATGGGACTAAGGATTACTCCCTTTTAAAATACTTATTAACACCTTTCTTTTGATACCCATATTGAACAAACAAATTCTAGGGTCACCCCTGGTCCACCTTTATGGCGATATCTCGAAACGGCGTCCACCTATGGAACTAAGGATTACTCCCTTTTAAAATACTCATTAACACCTTTCGCATTCTAGAGTCACCCCTGGTCCACCTTTATGGCGATATCTCGAAAAGGCGACCACGTATACAACAACCACCACTCCCTTTTAAACACCCTCATTAATACAACAACCACCACTCCCTTTTAAAACCCCCATTAATACCTTTAATTTGATACCCATATCGTACAAACACATTCTAGAGTCAACCCTGGTCCACCTTTATGGCGATATTTCGAAACGGCATCCACCTATAGAACTAAGGCCCACTCCCTTTTAAAATACTCATTAACACCTTTAATTTGATACCCATATCGTACAAACGCATTCTAGAGTCAACCCTGATCCACCTTTATGGCTATATCCCTAAATGGCGTCCACCTATAGAACTATGGCCCACTCCCTCATAAAATACTCTTTAATGCCTTTCATTTGATACACATGTCATACAAACACATTCCAGGGTTTCCCTCGGTTCATTTTCCTACATGGTTATTTTCCCTTATGTTGTCACCATAGCTCTCAACTGAGTATGTAATGTTCGGTTACACCCGAACTTAACCTTCCTTACTTGTTGTTTTTAGTTTTTATGAAAAAAAAATTGAATTTATACAATGTTTAAATCTTAGTTTATTCGAATAATGAGAATTCAGAAAATTTTCAATTCATATTCAGAAAATTACAAATTATATTCAGAAAGTTACAATTGATATTCAGAATTTCAATTTCATATTCAGAAAATTACAATTCATATTAAGAAAGTTACAATTGATATTCAGAATTTCCATTCCATATTCAGAAAGTTACAATTCATATTCAGAATTCCATTTCATATTCAGAAAGTTACAATTCATATTCAAAATTTCCATTTCATATTCAGAAAATTGTAATTCATATTCAGAAAGTTTCAATTGATATTCAGAAAGTTACAATTGATATTCAGAAAGTTGCAATTCATATTCAGAATTTCAATTTCATATTCAGAAAATTACAATTAATATTCAGAAAATTATAATTCATATTCAGAAAATTACAATTAATACATATGTACATATGTATGTATGCAACATAAAAATTACAAGCGAACAGTTAATTTTCTGAATATGAATTGCAATTTTCTGAATATGAAATTGAAATTCTGAATATGAGCTGCAACTTTCTAAATATCAATTGTAACTTTCTGAATATCAATTGAAACTTTCTGAATATGAATTACACTTTTCTGAATATTAAATGGAAGTTCTGAATATAAATTGTAACTTTCTGAATATAAAATGGAAATTCTGAATATGAATTGCAACTTTCTGAATATCAATTGTAACTTTCTGAATATAAAATGGAAATTCTGAATATGAATTGAAATTTTCTGAATATAAACTGAAAAAGGTGTAGTAATAACGCTTGTCGATAAAAAAAAGTGAAGCCCGCAAGCGTTATTTCCTATTTTCAATGATATAACGCCCAATATCTATTTTTCTCACAATTTTGTTTTACAAAATAATTATTTTCTTTTCATATAGGGCTTGCTTCATTCTTCATTAACGAACATTTGTCAGCTCCAAAAATTAATATGCCATTCACAAAAATAGAGAGCTGCCGTTTCGTTCTTAACTTTAAAGACAACCAAAATAAAATACATGCGCATCTATTCATAGTTGTTGCACTTATGCTGCAAAGTAAACTTTTGTATTTTTTGTTTTTTTTTCTATTTTTCGTAAATTATTGAAAAAAAAATGTATAAAAAAGATCAAATAAGATGAATGAACTTCAAGTAAATTTAACGTCCACAAAAAAAATCTTCACTAATTTTCCGATAAATAAACTAATTTAAAAGTTATGCAATCGGTGCGATATTATTTCCATCATGGTAACGACTTAGTTTTCGCAGATGCAGTACGGCGAAACGGACGGCTAGGTTTGGAATAAAAGTAAGTTGTCTGGGTGCGTAACATCAATATTGAACAGCAACACATGCCTACTAAATTACTGCCATATCTTTATTAACCCAACATCGTCTTTAATTAATATCCGTGTTATTGGAAATCAAGAATCCTTTAATATTCACATTGATTTTTATTGAGTTCTAATACAGAATCACAATTTTCGCACAAAAACAGTTTCGTACATGCGCACATTTTTATTCGTTAATAGTTTCAATTTAATTGTAATTGGCCAAAATGTAGTTAAATTTTGTATTTAGGTTTACACTTTTGCTTTTAGTCTATACTGTTTTACGTTTACTTTAAATAGCTGAACATAAACACAAACTTAACATTAATAATTTAGATGATATAATATATAAGAAACGCATACATATGTACTAGGGCTGGGACTATCCGCATATTCGAATATCCGTTGACACGGATAAAATCCCGACGGCATGGATATCCGGTTAATATTCGTTTTTGAAGCTATCCGAGCTAAAATTTTTATTTCCGCCTTCGAATTATTGTTATCGAGGTCAATATACGTCTTTTGACACTTCTATGGATATTTTTGGGCGCGTATTAAAAGTCGATCTTCTGTTCTATTAATTCCGTATGTTCGGAACATTCGTCTCCATTTAAGTATTTGGAGAATCGGCTTATATTTGAAATAGTGTGTATATAATTAATTGTTATATTCGGATCTCGTGAGGTAGTATCAAATGAACGTATTCCGAATATTCTAAATTAACGGTTTATCCGGAACGCTTCCATGAATACTTAACGGAAAAGAGCATTCCGAAATTTCAGAATAAAAAGGTGAATACTCCCTGTGTAGCAGGACCGCACGAAAGCTTAACTCTTCTGTCAAAGTCAAGGTAGAAATATAAAGTTCTAAGACAATAAGCCATTTGCTTTTATTTTAGTTTTTGTCAGTTCATTGCTGCTGCTGAGTAGCGTATTACCCCATGTCGGCTGCCTGTTCAAAATCGTGCTATCCCAAAATATTTTTCAAAAATTTCCCAACTCAAGATTTGTCACAAAACCGCCCTATATTAGAGTTACATTGAGAACGCTTCATCTCAGAATGCTTTTCATGAACTCCCACTTATGACAAAATGCATTGAACTTATGCTCACGTGTGGAGTTTTGGAAACAAATTTTGAGGTAGTGCATTTTTGAATAAAATTCTAACGTACGGCATTCTTCAAACAATTTCTGAAAGAATGACAAAACCAACAAAACTTTATAAATTCACGAAATATTTAGTAGACAATTAATCATTTGCCCAAAAACTTTTGGCATTTACAAATTTATTATCACTACTAATATACTACCAAAGATACTTTTCTGCTACAATTTTCACTGAAGGGTGTTGAATTGTTGTTGTTGTTGTAGCGATAAGGTTGCTCCCCGAAGGCTTTGGGGAGTGTTATCGATATTATGGTCCTTTTCCGATACAGATCCGGTACGCTTCGGTACCACAGCACCATTAAGGTGCTAGCTCGACCATCTCGGGAACGATTTATGTGGCCACATTAATCCTTCAGGCCCTAACCCGCTAAAGTGTTAAAATCTGCCATCATTGGAGAACAAACTTCTAGCAATTGAATCATGATATTCAACTTATATATTCCAGTATCCGGACATACGGATATCCGGATTTCCCATTTATGAATCCGGATAGCCGGATTTTTTGCTTAGCTATCCGGTTATTCGAATATCCGGTTTATCCGGATAGTTGAAAAATCCGGATGCAGTTCACAGCCCTAATATATACCATTATGTTAATGGAAGACATGCATATAAGCCTGTTTGTGTTATTGGTTTTTCTTTTATTCTTCTATCAAACTTAAATGCAGCACTCACATACGCACATATTGCTATGTAATTGTTAATATATATTATTATAATTGTAAACTATCAACTTTGCAATAAATGCGTTGATAACATTTGAATAATTTTACATACAGCTGTATAATAAGCATAATATATTTAATAAAACATAAATACGAAAAAAAATGCAGCTTGATGATTAGATTTGGACTTGTAAATTATTACTTACGACATTATAACTTAGCATATGAATACAGTGTTATTTTTTTACGAAACGATTACCAGAATATTAAAATAATATTAGAAATAGAAATCAAATATTAGGCAGAAAAGTAACGAAAAATTGTCTGTGAACACAGCATGGTATATGATTATGTCATAGTGCCAAATACAGGATTGTGACGACAAATTCCAGGACCGTACTCTTCATAGGCAGCTTTTGTGTGGCACACTTGATAAAACTCAGGCTAAAATAATAATCATTACATTATAAATTTAAATAAAATAATTATTTAAAAATTTGTTAACAATTTATTATTTAACATTACCGTAGATGCCAACATGCTGCCGCCGAACCACACTGCATATCGCTGCATATGATGTGTAATTACTTGTACATCAATTGGTTTTGGCTGCAAACAAAAAGAATAATTTTATAGGTATGAGAAAAAAAGTTTCAGTATATCGCTTTTGGCTTAGCCTGTGCGCATGAGTTCCAATGTATATTTCAAATTTATCAATTCAAGATTGCCGGTTAAATGGATAAACAATAGTATGGTTACCATCCCTACTATATTATAGAGAACATTACTGGCAAACTCTACACCATTTCCAGTTGTAAATGAGAAAGCGTCAGATATAAATGCGAAAGCGTCATATGGAAATGAGAATAGTCAATTGTAAATGCGAAAGCGGCACTTCGATATGAGAATAGTCACTTGTAAATGAGAAAACTGTAAATGAAATTTCGAAAGCGTCAATTGTAATTGAGAATAGTCAGTTGTAAATGAGAATAGTGAATTGTAAATGCAAAACCGTCATTTGGAAATGAGAATTGTCAATTGTAAATGCCAAAGCGTCACATGCAAATGGGAATAGTCACTTGTAAATGAGAATAGTCAGTTTTAAATGAGAACAGTGAATTGTAAATGAGATTAGTCAATTGTAAATGCGAAAGCGTCATTTGGAAATGCGAACAGTCACTTGTAAATGAGAAGGCGTCATTTGAAAATTAGAAAGCGTCAGATGTAATTTCGAAAGCGTCAGTTGTAAGGATGGTATTTAACCACTACCCACTTACTTCACTAAAATAACACTAGGTATTAATAAGGCCTTGTTGATTAATCCCATTGTGTCCCACAGACTTCGGACTCCTTATTTATACCTTTATATAAACCACTTTACGATTAGAAAGTGTATGCAGTAAGTTATACATACATATTTGAGTTTAATTATAAGTCAATCGGTAATTGACCAAATAAAAACTTATAACCGCACTTTTCGAGCGCTACCAAAGTGGGGTTTAAAGACAATTGTGCTATGTGCGTAAATAAAATGCAAAGGAGGTCCGTTGTTCGCCTATTACCATGTGTGCATCTCTTTCATGGGCGCTGCCCCATACCAATTTGTAGTTATTGTCATTGCATTTAAATTCAATGTTTAAAGTACTCAATAAAACGAATTTTGCATTCTCAATTAACAATTTTTATTCTTAATAACTTTCGCATTTTCACTTAATGCTTTCTCATTCAAAATTTACTTACTTTTCTCATTTCTATATAACGCTTTCGCATTTACAATTGACTATTCTCATTTCCATATATGTAGCTCTTTCGCATTTTTATGTGATACTTTCTTATTTATAATTGACTACGTATTCTCAATTACAAATGATGCTAAGCGTTTTCATTTGATACTTTCTAATTTACAAGTGACTATTCTCATTTTATTACGATTTCGCATTTACAATTGACTATTCTCATTTAGAAGTGACTATTCTCAATTACAATTGACGCTTCCGAATTTTCAAATAACGATTTCTCATTTGCAAGTGACTGTTCTCATTTCCATGTGACGCTTTCATATTTACAATTGACTAATCTCATTTCCAAATGACGCTTTCGAATTTACAATTCAATATTCTTATTTACAACTCACTATACGCAATTACAAATGACGCTTTCGCATTTACAATTGATTATTCTTATTCACAAATGATTATTCTGATATCGAAGTGATGCTTTCGCATTTACATTTAACACTTTCTAATTTACAACTGACTAATTTCATTTACAATTTACAAATCTTATTTTCAAATAACGCTTTCTCATTTTCAAGTAACTATTCTGATTTTCTAATTACGCTTTCTCGTTTTAAAGTAACTATTCTCATTTCCAAATGACGCTTTCTCATTTACAACTGGAAATGGTGTAGTCTGTATAATTTATATCTTAAAAAGAAACAAAAAAAATTGTCTGTGAAACTACGTATGATAAGTGGCTGAAAATTTTCTGCGTTCTTTATTTCGTCTATAGAAATATATGTTCACCACATATACGTTATACCAAAACACCGTGTACCACACAGACCTCAAAATATTACCATGTAAATAGCGGTAATGACACAAAGTATCGCTTCCCAAGGCAGTCGGTTCTATGTACCGGAGCGACTCGGGATTTTTCCCGACCAAGGACTGTCATTTCAGTGTGACCCCATTTAATTTGTTTCGTCCCTCCCACAAATTGTCATCCTCTCCAGCAGCTCCTTGCAGCAGGACTGCTACATATTCTCTTACTCCGGGAAGGTATCGAACCCAATCCGGGTCCGTCTCCTGACCCCGGTCCTGAGAAATGGTTTTGCTGCATTTGCCAGAAAAGAATCTTTTTAGGACGGTCATACTCTGTTCAGTGTGTCTCGTGCAAGGGATGGTTGCATCGGACAGGTTGTTCTGGGCTAGATCCCAAAACCCGACGTCCACGTAACTTTTATAAATCTTTTGTGGCTCCTTGCTGCTCACGCCCAAGGGCGTCCCGTAGTCTACGCCTAAGCGTATCCCCACTACCTTCCAGCAGCTTCGCTGCTCAGCAAGCCACAACAAGTACCCGCTGCTGCTCGCGCCCCACGGCGCCAACAACTCAAACAGCTGATACCACTCATAACTACTACCTTCGTAGTAGAGCTGGTAGCAATGCTGAGCATCAGCCCTGCCCCCGTCTTCTTCTCCCCCTCTTTTCTGGCAGCAATCGTGCAGGTCAGGGAAACAGACTCTTAGTCCCTGCCTCCGTTTGCACCGTCTGCCAGCACAGAATATATAGGTTTGTGACATCCGCTCAATGCAGCTCCTGCCTTGGGTGGTGCCACTTTCCTAGATGTTCTGGTCTCCGCGACGGCAACCCCTTCGACGGGTTTCATCGCGCCATGTTGCCAGGTCGCAAACCCAAATCATCCGGGTACCCCAATGCTTGCCCAAGGGCGCCCAGTCCCAAGGCCACAACAGCAATTGCGTCCTGGCCTTCCACAACCTAGGCGTAGTCACCCCTCACTTACCCCTAGAGTGGCGGCGTCACCCCTCATGCACTTCAGAATTCTGCAGTTCAACTGTAATGGACTAACTGGGAAGATTACGGAGATAGTCGATTTCATGAAGCGGCACAACATCCGCATTGCTGCGATTCAAGAGACTAAACTCACAGCAAGATCTGCATTGCAGACCTGCTCTGGTTATAATGTCCACAGGAAAGACCGCGAGAGCGGAATGGAGGCGGCCTCGCGTTTATTATACACCACTCTGTGCAATATCATATATTTGATCCTGGCATCGACCGCAGTGACAATGTCTTAGAACGTCAAGGCCTATCTGTCCGGTCAGGCGATGCAAATCTAGAAATCATCAACATCTACATCCCTCCTGTCACCTGTTGCCCAGTGGATACCGCCCTAATATCGAGGCCTTACTCACTGGCAACAATCGCATTATCTTAGGCGATTTCAATGCCCATCACGACCTATGGAATTCAACTTGCGGGCGGACAGTAGGGGTGAGATGTTGGCGGATCAAATAGACCAAACGACGTTCTGCACAATAAACGGAGACGCCCCCACACGTATGGTAGAAGCTGTCATAGCTCGCCAGATATCTCAATCGTGAGCGCAGAACTCGTAAACTGCGTCAACTGGCAGCCGATGGTAACATGGCATCCGACCACCTGCCCATACTTATTTCGTTCGAGCGTACCGCCGACTTCATCGTCACCGAAAAACGCACTTTCATAAACTTCAAAAAACGGAAAGTGGGAGAATACAAATCTGCAACAGACAACAGCTTTGCTGCCCTCCCTATCCCGACTGATGCCCGCCAAGGGGAGCGTGCCTTCCGTAAGGTCATTGAATCCGCCTCGGCACATTTTCATTCCCGCCGCTGGAAAGAGGTGAGAATCCCGAGAGTGACCAAGAAGGCGACGAATGTTACCCGCGGAAAAAAAAGAAGGCAGTGAAACAGCAGTGATAGGGAAACGAGAAAAGGAAGAAAAAGGGGCGAAGAGACGACCATATAAAGAAGAGACAACGCTAAATAAAATTACCAAAAAGAGCAGAAGACCCCCGAAGATAAAGAGGATATAAACGACCAGACAAATCGGAGAGATTGATGGCGTGAAAAAAATGTGGGAAAACAGCTCCAGATACCAACAAAGACGAGGCCATGTACTAATGGGAACGGAATGTCACTCAGCACAAGGAAAGCGTTCAGCTAGGTTAAACTCTATACCGGTGAGTGCCTGTAGGTTAAACTGCTGGTCCAAACCGTTAGTGAGAATTACGCGAACATACCACTAGATCACAACCAAAAGGAATGTCCTAGTGACATTAAAAGTTCAACGCTAATATGTATCTTATAAAGTTTACCAAATTCGACCATTTTGGCGCGAGATATAGGTGTCACACTGATGAGTACGATCGGATGACAGACACACGACTGACAATATAAATATGGAGTGCATGCGACGCGCTTCCATTCTCGCCAGACATATATAAATGCAATCCTAACACGGCGTACTGACTCAACATGATCAGTGACGCCTATTGGGGTTTCTCTATCGGAAATGTAGACGGCAGGACGCGAAGGAAACATTTAGGCGCGATGCCAGGAAGATGAGAACGAACATGTCAAATGGAAGAGTAGCAGCTCCTGCTTTTGCATTCGTATTAAAATTATTTTCCATTGGTTCCTGACACCAAACTTAAAATCAGCTATTAAGGCATCTAGATGTCAGGGACCTCAACTCTAATAAGGTGCGTTATCACTCATCACGCTCGGAGAGGACACGTAATTCTCTTCATTTCAATGGTATCATTATTGTGAACGAACCCGTTTCCCAGCCAAAGTGTTAAAAAAAAATGACCAGTCTGAATAGTTCAAAAAAGTCAATCCAAACCATTTCGATTATTATAGGACTTTACTCTTCGACCACGACTACTGAGCTTACCAAATACGAGAATTCACTTGCTTGCTGGTGCTTGCGCTTCTTTTGAGAAAAAAAAAAAAAAAAAAAAAAAAAAAAAAAAAAAAAAAACAAAAAAAAAAAAAAAAAACAACAGTCTCAAGTTTCTAGCACAATCAAAAAACGAAAAAAAAAAACGAAAAAACAAAGCGGGAAAAAGAAACAGCGAAAGAGAGAAGGAAAGAAATGAAATGCGTTTAAAACACCGTTCGGTAAAACAGTCGCACCTTTCACCTTCGTATATTTATTATTGATTCTTACTGCGGCTTTTGCTCAGATGCCCACGCGGTAAGTCGCTGGTAAAATCAAAAGCTGTTGACTTTTAACAGTCGCAAAAGATTTGAAACAGTCGCAAGACAGCATTAACAGTCTATGAATAATTAACCAGTGCAAAAAGGCGAGCACAGCAGTCAGCGCGAGTCGCCGAACGAAAAAAAGCAGCACAGAATTAAAACCATAGTCAAAAAGCAGTAGGCCCAGAAGCAGCGAAGTGCAAAGAGCACAGAGACGCCATGCCGAAGTTAGCCAGTTATGCAGTTAAGCAAAACAACAAATAATGAGGAAGAACCCGAAGCAGAGAGGAGAGCAATGCTTAAAGTTAAGTAGATTAATAAGAGCAGTGCAAATGGTTCATTACAACATGTAGAACACAGAAGAGTATAGCAATAGATAAAAGATATATCAAGAACCTAAAAAAGAACACAAGATTTATGTTATAAAGAGAAGGAAAAAAGAAGAGAGAACAAGAAAGAAACGATAGACAGAAAATGTAGGAAGGAAAAAAGAGTCGAGAAAAGGATAGATTTTCTGAGTGAAGAGTAGGCGAAATAAGCAGCCGACGATACGTTATGTCGAAGAGTAATAGAGCACGAAAGAAAAGAGTAATCCAGAAAGGAGAACAAATGTGATGTGTAACAAAAACATACATGAGTTTTGAAATAGGTATCCAAGTAGGATAAAAAAAATAAAGTTTGAAGAGTGAGTAAAGTAGTAGCAGAAAGATGGAAATAAATAGAAACGAGCAAAGCGAAATAAAAGGAAGATAAACCGCGATACGTCGGCGAAAAAGGGGAAACAGCGAAAAAGACAAGAAAAGAAGAAAAAAAAAAAGGAGAAATATAAGAAAGAAAGAAACAAGAAGAGTTTAGGAGTTTGTGAGTTGATGAGATGAAACAAAAAATATTGAAGATAAAAAAATTATGTACAACGCTTTTTTTTGACCAAGCTGTTTTTTTGTTTCTCACTGGCAAACTAGCAACAGTGTTTTGTCACCCTACACACTTATAGTTTGTTGCCTGTGATTCTACACACTTTATATTGACCTGTTGTGTCCCTCGACCTCCATAATTGAGCATCTTCTCTTCTTCTCCACTCCTCGAAACAGTACTCCTAACCCCCTCCTCCTTTCGCCATGTCTACCGCCTACTCCAACTCAACAAGTGTCTTCCTCATCTTCTTTCCCTCGTGCTCCTGCTGTTGTACATCTTCTCCCCGCGCTTTCTCTTTTTATCTCATACTTATCTCTTCTCGTCCCCCCCTCTCGTTCACCAGCTTGAAATCAAATTTAGGGGGCCTTTGTAAGTGGGGGACAAAAGGGATTGGAATTGGTGTATGGACCGTGTGGCTGCTGGAGAAGAATGGGGCATGCCGTAAGTGGAAGGATGCCATCGGAGGTCACTTTGTGGGGAGATGCGTATCATTTGGGTTGGTGTGGGCTCTGTCGCCCTTGTGATAGAGAGTTCTTTTTACACACCAGACAACGCGTGAGCAGCCGACCACGTGTTGTGGTGGTGTGCGGTCACTTTGTGTGGGTGTTGTTTTTTAGTGCTTTTTTTTTGTTGTTACGGTAAGAGACATCGAGCGTATGCAACTTTATGTGGTGATGGGCGAATGATGGATGTGGAGGGCTCTTGGGCGGGCCAGGTGCATGTGGTGCTTGGCCTCCAATTTGGCTCTTGATATTGATTATCCCGTGTGCGTAAGAGTGTTCTAAAGGATGTATGCATTGTTGGTAGGGGTCTGTTCGTTGTGTCGACCTCACATGAGTGACCTAAAATAATTTGTTAACGGATGTTGTCGTCCTCTGAACAACGCGGTGTTTCCGTTATACGATTTTAAGCAGGTTATTGGGCCGTGGTTTGTTTTTAAACGAGCACTAACATGCTGAGCAGCACGCTGCAACTTCCTCGTGATATAAAAGTCTTTTTTTTATCTTACTAAAATTTTGTATGGTTGCGCCGTTCACCAAAAACGACATACTATGCACGTCGCGC
>JARSSU010026334.1:0-24345 GCA_029619165.1 Eurosta solidaginis
AACATGACAATGAATATAACCGCTGCAGAAAGTCACAATGACCGTAAAATGAATAGTAAAATTACGTGGAGCGTTTTTGCAGAGTTGTTTACTATATAGTTTGGCAGCTTAAGTAGAGGTTATGTTGCGATAGAGTGGAAGGCAGTGGACTAGGTAGTCGAATGTCATATAATGAAGGAATGGTGTTCGGAGTTTTTTCAAAGTTAAAAAAAAATGATAAAAGCTTTAATATAAATAAAACTATTGTTTTAATAACAACAAAAACGCCATATATATTCTGGATACATAAATTTATATGGATTATCTCACTTTAAATTTGAATTAAATAATCTAAAGTTTTTTTTTGAAAGTGAGTCGAGAACTGTGGCGTGTGAATGTGCGAATTTTCACCGATCAGCTGTTAGTTGCGCTACTTGGTAAAATTTACAATGGGTTTGACACTGGGTTTGTCTCCATAGTGTACAAGTACAAGTGTGTTGACTTATCTGTCAAGCATTCTGACAGCCACTCGCTGGATTCGGAATGACAGCGAATTCAAAATGGATACCATTACCGAGTGCGCCGAATGATTGAAAAATTGAAAAAGTCGATACGATTGGTAGTCAAAAATGTTGTCGTTGAGACCAAAAATGCGACTCTAGACCTGAGATTTCCATCAGGTGAGCGAGGCTGTTTGTAGTTTTGACGTTTATCGCTTAGTGAACACACTTGGTATAGGTACACTATGTTTGTCTCAGGCGCAGTTCGTGAAGAAATCCTTTTACAATTTTATCCTTGGAAGCTGTGAGATTATAACGTGCTGTGTATTTGATAAAAGTATACTGGACTCATCCTAGATAATTGCCAAGTCAGTTTTGTATATCTATGTTACTTAATGGCACAATAAAAAAGGTTACATAAATGGTAATGTAATGTGGACAGCGCGACAGTTGAAAATTGTTTTTCATCCTTGTGTATACGAAATGTGACGCGCAATCGATACTCGGATCACTATTTTGCATGCATGTAATTTTTAAAACTTTGTGGGGTAATAAATATTAAAATAACGCAAACGAGATCTGTGACGGGTGTGACAAATTCTACAAATGTGAAAATTTGAGCTTAGCCAAATCCTATCCAATTACACGAGGCTTAAAGCGATTAAAAAGTTATCCGACAATACGAACGAAACAATCTATGCATTCATTGAGTTGGACGACGCGAGTAATCTCGCGAGCATTGCGTAGTGGATTTTCAACACTACTGGAAACGACCAGCAATGCTACAGCGAATGTTAGTAATGCCTCAAAGCAACGTCCACACTTCGTATCTGTGGTATGTGGCTTTCCAAAAGACTTCCTTACCTCTAAATACAAACCGGGCAAATACGGCGAAGACTCATGGTTTAAAACGTCGACAACTAATGCAGATGTACTAGGTAAGATAAAAATGTATAAATATTTTAGGTATTTGCATAATCCATTTTGATTTTATAACATTTTTGCTCTTAAATAAAGTGAAGATTAGAGGTTCAACAATAAGTCGTTAATTCATATATAATTACATGAGCAAGGTTTATCACATGCCATCAAACTAAAGAAAGCAATCCAAATGTAGATGTTGTATAGGGTCTTAACGTTGTTCGCCACATAAATATGATCTGTGCGGTAAAGTAAATTAATTGAACTGCCAAAATTATATCTAATCATAAATTAAATAATGCAATGACTTAAATATATAAAAGTTAAAAGCAAAAGTAAATAACTTCAATAATGTTGAACTTTGTACCTACATACATGTTACGTTAGCTGAAACGCATTTGTTCACATCAACGTTGACCCATACATACATATTTATGAATGGATAGTTATGCTGTTAACGTTCCATGTAATTTTTATTTTTTAAGCGGTTTTATTTAGCTTGACTTGACAGGCTGGCCGGCACAAATTTTGTAATTAAAATTTAAGTAACCTCTCGATAAGCTTCAAACTTGGAACATAGTTGAGGACCCGATTACAGTGCAATAATAAGAAAAAAAAACTCCGATAGGTGGCTCATGGATGGAAATATTTCAAAAAATCATATTTGTGGTCCATTTGGCTCATATTTGGAAGACATAATATGTACATTAGACTGGGTCGCTTTATTTAACCGATATCGCGCCATTGATTTTTCGATAGGATTTGGGCTCAGGAAAAAAAGTTCCACTACGTATACCCAAAAAAATAATTTTCGAGCCTGCCAAAAAAAAGACGAAAGGGTAAATTTTTCGACCAAAACACTCCCCAAAACCCAAAAAATATGTTTTTCAAAAACTGTTATCGCCAACGTTTTTACAACGGTTTTTTTCAAGAAAAAAGATATTTTTTGGGTTTTTGGGGAGTGTTGGGGTCGAAAAATTTACCATTTCGTCATTTTTTTTGCAGGCTCGAAACTTATTGTTTTGGGTATGCGTAGTGGAACTTTTTTTTCCTGAGCCCAAATCCTATCGAAAAATCGATGGCGTAATATCGGTTAACTTTCGTTCATACAAATCGACCCAGGTTAATGTACATAAAGGAATAGAAAGCGACCTATGTATGTATGTATTTATTGACAAGATATTAGTACAATAAGATCTAGGATCTTTTATAGTACAACCAAGATGAATAACTCTTATAATAATAAAAATAATAAAATAAGTCGAACTATGTCAAACTTAATAACAAACTCAAATTTATAAATAAAAAATTTAATAGGAAAATTGTATTTAAAACTAGCATCTATAGTTAATATATAAATAAATAAATAAATTATTACACTTTGAGAATAACATAGTGGGAAAGCTCATTCACATTGACTAGTAATTGTAGATAGCGAAAACTCAGATATACATATTTACGTTAGCTGAAATAAGTATAAATAATATTTATAAAGTTGCTTTTATTAAGAGTACTTCGAATAGGTGCTGGAATAGAGTTCCATGTACGAATAGCATTGACAAAGAATAGCCGGGCCGAAGTTAAATAGTTATAAGTTGGCACTATTAAATCGTTGATTCGGGCAGATCTGGGGAAAACTAACTTATCATATAAGTAGCTTGGCTCTTTATAACTAATAAGTCGATAGAGAAAAATACAGTTTCTGGCTTTCAGGTAATTCGAAATTTCACAGCCCAACAAACGCGATCTCCAACCAGATATGTGGTCAAACTTACTTAATCCGAACACATAACGGGTGACATGGTTGAATGCTACATCAATTTTGTGTGCACACTGGGAACTTAACTTGGTGTACACTAGCTCAGAGTAGCAAATTATCGGCATAATTAATTGCATGACAATCTTTCTCCTAATGTTAGCGGGGGTAAAGGTTGCAGACATTCTCAGGTTTCTCAGAACATAATACACCTTACTAACAACAGAGTTCACATGGTCGTTGCAAGTTAAAGTAGTACTGATAATGAAACCAAGATTGGTTACTTTGGGTACTAGTTTTAGGCTTTTGTCGGCAATGTACACAGGTGGTATATTTTGAAAATCTATTCGCTTTTTAGCTATGGGCAGCACATACGATTTATCACTATTTAGGCATAGTTCATTTTTCGTCGCCCAGTCAGAAATGGATGTTAGGTCCCTATTCAACCTCGAGCATATATCACCTGTGTCCGCATGATTCCCGGATAGATATAGCTGTATATCGTCAGCATAAGCATGCATGTGTACATGCTGGTATACATAGAAAATATCGTTAATAAAAATACTGAATAGTAGCGGCCCCAAAATAGATCCTTGCGGTACCCCAGTGAGTAACGGTTTTAGACTAGACGCTTCGGAGCCCATTTTGACACGCTGGGATCTACCCGTCAGATAGCTCCGCATGAGACGCGTTGCTAATCCCCCAGCGGGTTAGGGGATCAGAATATACCCGCGGTAGGTATGCCTGTCGTAAGAGGCGACTAAAATACCAGATTGAAGGGGCTGTGTAGCGCAACCCTTCAGGTTGCCAGCGCAATATATAGCTTCTCCAAACCCAATTGTCAACCTCACCTATCCGCGGCGAATCCTTTTTCACTAACAGACGAGGCTCTGGCGACCCCAAGCTCCTCATGGAACTTGGGGGTGGGGAGGGAGGGAATGGCATGAAGGTATAATGTGGCCACATAAATCGTTCCCGAGATGGTCGGGCTAGAACCTTAATGGTGCTATGGTACCGGAGCGTACCGGATCTGTATCCAGAAAAGGACCATCACATCGATAACACTCCCCAAAGCCTTCGGGGAGCAACCTTATCGCTACAACAACAACAACAACAAGACGCGTTGCGGAATCCTTAAAACCAAAGTAGTTGTTTAGCTTCATACAAAGCAAGTCATAATTCACCGAGTCAACCACTTTTGAAAAGTCAAGTAAGCATAGTAAAGTCAGTTGATTTTTGTCGAAGGATCCTCTAATGTCATCTAAAATTTTTAGTATAGCCGTGGAACAACTGTGCCGAGCTCTGAAGCCTGACTGATATGGGGACAAGAGCGCAAACTTTTTAATATGGTCAAGTATTTGTTCGAACAGCAATATCTCGAAGACCTTTGAGAGAGCAGGCAAGATGCTTATTGGCCGAAAATCACTGGGACAACATGCAGACTTAGTTTTGGCGATGGGTCGAACAGTGGCAACTTTCCACCCATCAGGGAAGCATGAAGTTGTGATACTGTGATTCAGAATATGGGTGAGGGTTGGCAAAATGTAAGGCGCAATTAATTTCACGAACTTAATTGGTATGTTGTCCTCACCAATTGCATTCGATTTTATATTGTAAATCTCTCATCTAGCCACATCATATTCCGACACAGTTTTAAACTCAAAGATTCGACACACAGGCACGACAGAGGAATCGTGAGCGGATGTCGCAAACCTATATATTCTGTGCTGGCAGACGGTGCAAATGGAGGCAGGGACTAAGAGTCTGTTTCCCTGACCTGCACGATTGCTGCCAGAAAAGAGGGGGGGAGAAGAAGACGGGGGCAGGGGCTGATGCTCAGCATTGCTACCAGCTCTACTACGAAGGTAGTAGTTATGAGTGGTATCAGCTGTTTGAGTTGTTGGCGCCGTGGGGCGCGAGCAGCAGCGGGTACTTGTTGTGGCTTGCTGAGCAGCGAAGCTGCTGGAAGGTAGTGGGGATACGCTTAGGCGTAGACTACGGGACGCCCTTGGGCGTGAGCAGCAAGGAGCCACAAAAGATTTATAAAAGTTACGTGGACGTCGGGTTTTGGGATCAAGCCCAGAACAACCTGTCCGATGCAACCTTCCCTTGCACGAGACACACTGAACAGAGTATGACCGTCCTAAAGAGATTCTTTTCTGGCAAATGCAGCAAAACCATTTCTCAGGACCGGGGTCAGGAGACGGACCCGGATTGGGTTCGATACCTTCCCGGAGTAAGAGAATATGTAGCAGTCCTGCTGCAAGGAGCTGCTGGGAGGATGACATTTGTGGGAGGGACGAAACAAATTAAATGGGGTCACACTGAAATGACAGTCCTTGGTCGGGAAAAATCCCGAGTCGCTCCGGTACATAGAACCGACTGCCTTGGGTGGTGCCACTTTCCTAGATGTTCTGGTCTCCGCGACGGCAACCCCTCGACGGGTTTCATCGCGCCATGTTGCCAGGTCGCAAACCCAAATCATCCGGGTACCCCAATGCTTGCCCAAGGGCGCCCAGTCCCAAGGCCACAACAGCAATTGCGTCCTGGCCTTCCACAACCTAGGCGTAGTCACCCCTCACTTACCCCTAGAGTGGCGGCGTCACCCCTCATGCACTTCAGAATTCTGCAGTTCAACTGTAATGGACTAACTGGGAAGATTACGGAGATAGTCGATTTCATGAAGCGGCACAACATCCGCATTGCTGCGATTCAAGAGACTAAACTCACAGCAAGATCTGCATTGCAGACTTGCTCTGGTTATAATGTCCACAGGAAAGACCGCGAGAGCGGAAATGGAGGCGGCCTCGCGTTTATTATACACCACTCTGTGCAATATCATATATTTGATCATGGCATCGACCGCAGTGACAATGTCTTAGAACGTCAAGGCCTATCTGTCCGGTCAGGCGATGCAAATCTAGAAATCATCAACATCTACATCCCTCCTGTCACCTGTTGCCCCAGTGGATACCGCCCTAATATCGAGGCCTTACTCACTGGCAACAATCGCATTATCTTAGGCGATTTCAATGCCCATCACGACCTATGGCATTCAAACTTGCGGGCGGACAGTAGGGGTGAGATGTTGGCGGATCAAATAGACGAAACGACGTTCTGCACAATAAACGGAGACGCCCCCACACGTATGGTAGGAAGCTTTCATAGCTCGCCAGATATCTCAATCGTGAGCGCAGAACTCGTAAACTGCGTAAACTGGCAGCCGATGGTAACATTGACATCCGACCACCTGCCCATACTTATTTCGTTCGAGCGTACCGCCGACTTCATCGTCACCGAAAAACGCACTTTCATAAACTTCAAAAAAGGAAACTGGGAAGAATATAAATCTGCAACAGACAGCAGCTTTGCTGCCCTCCCTATCCCGACTGATGCCCGCCAAGCGGAGCGTGCCTTCCGTAAGGTCATTGAATCCGCCTCGGCACATTTCATTCCCGCCGGGAGAATTCCCGAAATCCGGCCCCACTTCCCGGCGGAGGCCGCGAGCTTAGCGAGGGAACGCGACCTTATAAGACAGCTTGATCCAGGCGACCCCCAAATAAGGGATATAAACCAACGCATCAGATTGCTTGTGGACGAACACAGCGGGCCGAAATGGGAAGAGCACCTAAGAGGTTGTAACCTCTCTACCGGTGTAGGTAAACTTTGGTCCACCGTAAAGTCCCTATCGAATCCGACTAAGCACAAAGACAAAGTTTCCATCGCCTTTGGCGATAAGGTGCTGTCGGATGCGAAAAAATGCGCGAGCGCTTTCTGCCGACAATATATAATGCATCCTACGGTCGACAAAGATAGACGGAGAGCCAATAGACACGCACATAAACACAAACTCAGCGCGTCACCAATTACCATCACCGCTAGAGAGGTTGAGGACGCCATTGGTCGCGCTAAACCATCCAAAGCAGTGGGCCCAGACGGCATAGCCATGCCGATGCTTAAAAACCTAGGGAAAGAGGGTTTCAAATATTTAGCGCATGTCTTCAACCTGTCTCTTTCCACCTTTGTCATACCCGAGAAATGGAAAATGGCCAAGGTGGTCCCGCTACTAAAGCCTGGGAAACCAGCTAACGTAGGTGAGTCATATCGTCCGATATCTCTCCTATCGCCAGTGGCAAAGACGCTTGAAGCCATTTTGCTCCCTTATTTCCAAGCACATTTGCAGCTAGCCCCTCATCAGCATGGCTTCAGAAAACTCCATAGCACTACTTCCGCGCTAATGTCATTAGCACCCAGATAAATTGCGGTTTGAATCAATATCCCCACCATAGAACAGTACTCGTAGCGTTAGACCTATCAAAGCGTTTGATACGGTCACCATGGCTCGTTACTGCAAGACCTGGAAGGGTCTACCCTTCTCCCATGTCTTAAAAGGTGGACCGCAAATTATCTGGGTGGTCGGCAGGCATCGGTGCAATTCAGAAACGGAACATCAAAACAAAGGAGAATTAAACAAGGGGTGCCACAGGGTGGTGTCCTATCCCCGCTTTTGTTTAATTTCTACATATCTAAGCTACCTTCACCACGGAAGGAGTCACAATCGTTTCCTACGCCGATGACTGCACAATAATGGCCACAGGCCCAGGCCCAAAGATCGATGAGCTATGCAATAAAATAAACGGCTATCTCCCTGATCTCTCCAGTTTTTCGCCTCGCGAAACCTGGCATTGTCACCGACTAAATCTTCCGCGACCTTATTTCAACATGGACGCCCCAAATGTCGACCATATTGAACATCCACGTCGATGGCACTACGCTACCGACTGTCCGTACAACCCCAAAATCTTGGGTGTGACGTTTGATCAGGATCTACATTTTGGTGCGCACGCAACCGCAATTGTTCCAAGAATTCAGAGCCGTAATAAATCCTCAAATCCCTTGCTGGCAGTACCTGGGGAAAGATAAAGAAACGCTCTTGACCACATACAAAGCAATTAGCCAGCCGATTACGTGCTACGCGTCACCCATATGGTCGCCAAGCCTAAAAACCACCTACTGGAAGAACTACAGGCCTGCCAAATACTGCTCTCAGAATCGCCACGGGCTGTCTTCTTATGTCCCCAGAACACCATCTGCATAATGAGGCGAAAATACTCCCCATCAGGGAGAGAAATGAGATGCTGACCAAACAGTTTCTGTTGAATACCCAGAAACCTGGCATCCCAACAGACATCTGATTGACGAACCAGCACCGCCTAGGGGCCTAAGGAGTCATCTCCGTAAGCATTTTGAGGAAATACGGCACCTGAGAACCCAGCCGTATGAAGCGGAAAAACACAAGCAGGTCCTTGGTGAACTCCATAGACAGGCGTCGGACCTTTATGTCGGAATTGCCCGGTGAATCCAGTACTTGAAGAAAAATATCCAGAACTCGCAGAAGAGGAACGCATACTCCCCAGGGAAACGCGTGTCACTTGCTCAACTTCGTTCTGGATACTGTAACAGGTTAAACTCTTACCTATCCAGAATCAACCCCGACATACAAAATGTATGCCCTGCTTGCAATGTGTCCCCACATGACCCCAACCATCTCTTTAATTGTAATGTGGAACCAACGCCTCTAACACCCCTTTCCTTATGGTCCACCCCTGTTGAAACGGCAAGTCTCCTTGGACTCCCGTTAGAGGATATTGATGACAATTTGTGATCGGTCGCGGCTATTAGGTGGGGCGAGCATTGCTACAACAACAACAACAGGAATCGTGAGCGCAGAACTCGTAAACTGCGTCAACTGGCAGCCGATGGGTAACATTGGCATCCGACCACCTGCCCATACTTATTTCGCTTGAGCGTAACGCCGACTTCATCGTCACTGAAAAACGCACCTTCAAAAAAGGAAAGTGGGAAGAATATAAATCCTTTACAGACAGCCGCCTAGCTGCCCTCCCTATCCCGACTGATGCCCGCCAAGGGGAGCGTGCCTTCCGTAAGGTCATTAAATCCGCCTCGGCACATTTCATTCCCGCCGGGAGAATTCCCGAAATCCGGCCCACTTCCCGGCGGAGGCCGCAAACTTAGCGAGAGAACGTGACCTTATAAGACAGCTTGACACAGGCGACCCCCAAATAATGCAAATAATGCATCCTACGGTCGACAAAGATAGACGGAGAGCCAATAGACGCGCACATAAACACAAATTCAGCGCGTCACCAATCACCATCACGCTAAGAGGTTGAGGACGCCATTGGTCGTGCTAAACCATCCAAGCAGTGGGCCCAGACGGCATAGCCATGCCGATGCTTCAAAACCTAGGGAAAGAGGGGTTCAAATATTTAGCGCATGTCTTCAATCTGTCTCTTTCCACCTTTGTCATACCTGAGAAATGGAAAATGGCCAAGGTGGTCCCGCTACTAAAGCCTGGGAAACCAGCTAACATAGGTGAGTCGTATCGTCCGATATCTCTCCTATCGCCAGTGGCAAAGACGCTTGAAGCCATTTTGCTCCCTTATTTCCAAGCAAATTTGCAGCTAGCCCCTCATCAGCATGGCTTCAGAAAACTCCATAGCACTACCACCGCGCTGAATGCCATTAGCACCCAGATAAATTGCGGTTTTAAATCAATACCCCCACCATAGAAGAGTACTCGTAGCGCTAGACCTATCAAAAGCTTTTGATACGGTCAACCATGGCTCGTTACTGCAGGACCTGGAAGGGTCTACCCTTCCATCATGTCTTAAAAGGTGGACCGCATATTATCTGGGTGGTCTGCAGGCATCGGTGCAATTTAGAACGAAACATCAAAACCAAGGAGAATTAAACAGGGGGTGCCACAGGGTGGTGTCCTATCCCCACTTTTGTTTAATTTCTACATATCTAAGCTACCTTCACCACCGGAAGGAGTCACAATCGTTTCCTACGCCGATGACTGCACAATAATGGCAACGGCTATCTCCCTGATCTCTCCAGTTTTTTCGCCTCGCGAAACCTGGCATTGTCACCGACTAAATCTTCCGCGACCTTATTTACAACATGGACGCCCCAAATGTCGACCATATTGAACATCCACGTCGATGGCACTACGCTACCGACTGTCCTACACCCCAAAATCTTGGGTGCGACGTTTGATCAGGATCTACATTTTGGTGCGCACGCAGCCGCAATTGTTCCGAGAATTCAGAGCCGTAACAAAATCCTCAAATCCCTCGCTGCAGAACTTGGGGAAAGATAAAGAAACGCTCATGACTACATACAAAGCAATTAGCCAGCCGATTACGTGCTACGCGTCACCCATATGGTCGCCAAGCCTAAAAATCACCCACTGAAGAAACTACAGGCCTGCCAAAATACTGCTCTCAGAATCGCCACGGGCTGTCTTCTTATGTCCCCAGAACACCATCTGCATAATGAGGCGAGAATACTCCCCATCAGGGAGAGAAATGAGATGCTGACCAAACAGTTCCTGTTGAATGCCCAGAAACCTGGGCATCCCAACAGGCATCTGATTGATGAACCAGCACCGCCTAGGGGCTTAAGGAGTCATCTCCGTAAGCATTTTGAGGAAATACGGCACCTGAGAACCCAGCCGTATGAAGTGAAAAAACACAAGCAGGTCCTTGGTGAACTCCATAAACAGCGTCGGACCTTTATGCCGGGAATGCCGGTGAATCCAGTACTTAACGAAAATTATCCAAAACTTGCGGAAGAGGAACGCATACTCCCCAGGGAAACGCGTGTCACTCTTGCTCAACTTCGTTCTGGATACTGCAACAGGTTAAACTCTTACCTATCCAGAATCAACCCCGACATACAAAATGTATGCCCCGCTTGCAATGTGTCCCCACATGACACCAACCATCTCTTCAATTGTAATGTGGAACCAACGCCTCTAACACCCCTTTCCTTATGGTCCACCCCTGTTGAAACGGCAAGTTTCCTTGGACTCCCGTTAGAGGATATTGATGACAATTTGTGATCGGTCGCGGCTATTAGGTGGGGCGAGCATTGCTACAACAACCACAACAAAAGGTCACATTTCTTTACATTTGATACGCTCTTGCTCTCCCCCCCCCCCCTTCCCAAATATTTCTATATTTTTTTCCTTTTGTCTTTTTTTTGTTCCGCCAGCTTTGAGTTACGGCTACCCACATTGTTGGAACTATTAGGACCAAGATCGCAATGAGTGCAAGTGACATGTTGTTATGTTGTTGTTTGTAGCAATGCTCGCCCCACCTAATAGTCGCGACCGATCACAAATTGTCATCAATATCCTCTAACGGGAGTCAAGGAAACTTGCCGTTTCAACAGGGGTGGACCATAAGGAAAGGGGTGTTAGAGGCGTTGGTTCCACATTACAATTGAAGAGATGGTTGGGTGTCATGTGGGGACACATTGCAAGCGGGGCATACATTTTGTATGTCGGGGTTGATTCTGGATAGGTAAGAGTTTAACCTGTTGCAGTATCCAGAACGAAGTTGAGCAAGAGTGACACGCGTTTCCCTGGGGAGTATGCGTTCCTCTTCCGCAAGTTTTGGATAATTTTCGTTTAAGTACTGGATTCACCGGGCAATTCCCGGCATAAAGGTCCGACGCCTGTTTATGGAGTTCACCAAGGACCTGCTTGTGTTTTTTCACTTCATACGGCTGGGTTCTCAGGTGCCGTATTTCCTCAAAATGCTTACGGAGATGACTCCTTAAGCCCCTAGGCGGTGCTGGTTCATCAATCAGATGTCTGTTGGGATGCCCAGGTTTCTGGGCATTCAACAGGAACTGTTTGGTCAGCATCTCATTTCTCTCCCTGATGGGGAGTATTCTCGCCTCATTATGCAGATGGTGTTCTGGGGACATAAGAAGACAGCCCGTGGCGATTCTGAGAGCAGTATTTTGGCAGGCCTGTAGTTTCTTCCAGTGGGTGATTTTAGGCTTGGCGACCATATGGGTGACGCGTAGCACGTAATCGGCTGGCTAATTGCTTTGTATGTAGTCATGACCGTTTCTTTATCTTTTCCCCAAGTTCTGCCAGCGAGGGATTTGAGGATTTGTTACGGCTCTGAATTCTCGGAACAATTGCGGCTGCGTGCGCACCAAAATGTAGATCCTGATCAAACGTCGCACCCAAGATTTTGGGGTGTAGGACAGTCGGTAGCGTAGTGCCATCGACGTGGATGTTCAATATGGTCGACATTTGGGGCGTCATGTTGTAAATAAGGTCGCGGAAGATTTAGTCGGTGACAATGCCAGGTTTCGCGAGGCGAAAAAACTGGAGAGATCAGGGAGATAGCCGTTGCCATTATTGTGCAGTCATCGGCGTAGGAAACGATTGTGACTCCTTCCGGTGGTGAAGGTAGCTTAGATATGTAGAAATTAAACAAAAGTGGGGATAGGACACCACCCTGTGGCACCCCCTGTTTAATTCTCCTTGGTTTTGATGTTTCGTTTCTAAATTGCACGATGCCTGCAGACCACCCAGATAATATGCGGTCCACCTTTTAAGACATGATGGAAGGGTAGACCCTTCCAGGTCCTGCAGTAACGAGCCATGTTGACCGTATCAAAAGCTTTTGATAGGTCTAGCGCTACGAGTACTCTTCTATGGTGGGGGTATTGATTTAAACCGCAATTTATCTGGGTGCTAATGGCATTCAGCGCGGTGGTAGTGCTATGGAGTTTTCTGAAGCCATGCTGATGAGGGGCTAGCTGCAAATTTGCTTGGAAATAAGGGAGCAAAATGGCTTCAAGCGTCTTTGCCACTGGCGATAGGAGAGATATCGGACGATACGACTCACCTATGTTAGCTGGTTTCCCAGGCTTTAGTAGCGGGACCACCTTGGCCATTTTCATTTCTCAGGTATGACAAAGGTGGAAAGAGACAGATTGAAGACATGCGCTAAATATTTGAACCCCTCTTTCCCTAGGTTTTTAAGCATCGGCATGGCTATGCCGTCTGGGCCCACTGCTTTGGATGGTTTAGCACGACCAATGGCGTCCTCAACCTCTTAGCGGTGATGGTGATTGGTGACGCGCTGAATTTGTGTTTATGTGCGCGTCTATTGGCTCTCCGTCTATCTTTGTCGACCGTAGGATGCATTATTTGCATTATTTGGGGGTCGCCTGTGTCAAGCTGTCTATAAGGTCACGTTCTCTCGCTAAGTTGCGGCCTCCGCCGGGAAGTGGGCCGGATTTCGGGAATTCTCCCGGCGGGAATGAAATGTGCCGAGGCGGATTTAATGACCTTACGGAAGGCACGCTCCCCTTGGCGGGCATCAGTCGGGATAGGGAGGGCCAGCTAGGCGGCTGTCTGTAAAGGATTTATATTCTTCCCACTTCCTTTTTGAAGGTGCGTTTTTCAGTGACGATGAAGTCGGCGTTACGCTCAAGCGAAATAAGTATGGGCAGGTGGTCGGATGCCAATGTTACCATCGGCTGCCAGTTGACGCAGTTTACGAGTTCTGCGCTCACGATTCCTGTTGTGTTGTTGTAGCAATGCTCGCCCCACCTAATAGCCGCGACCGATCACAAATTGTCATCAATATCCTCTAACGGGAGTCCAAGGAGACTTGCCGTTTCAACAGGGGTGGACCATAAGGAAAGGGGTGTTAGAGGCGTTGGTTCCACATTACAATTAAAGAGATGGTTGGGGTCATGTGGGGACACATTGCAAGCAGGGCATACATTTTGTATGTCGGGGTTGATTCTGGATAGGTAAGAGTTTAACCTGTTACAGTATCCAGAACGAAGTGAGCAAAGTGACACGCGTTTCCCTGGGGAGTATGCGTTCCTCTTCTGCGAGTTCTGGATATTTTTCTTCAAGTACTGGATTCACCGGGCAATTCCCGACATAAAGGTCCGACGCCTGTCTATGGAGTTCACCAAGGACCTGCTTGTGTTTTCCGCTTCATACGGCTGGGTTTCTCAGGTGCCGTATTTCCTCAAAATGCTTACGGAGATGACTCCTTAGGCCCCTAGGCGGTGCTGGTTCGTCAATCAGATGTCTGTTGGGATGCCCAGGTTCTGGGTATTCAACAGAAACTGTTTGGTCAGCATCTCATTTCTCTCCCTGATGGGGAGTATTTTCGCCTCATTATGCAGATGGTGTTCTGGGGACATAAGAAGACAGCCCGTGGCGATTCTGAGAGCAGTATTTTGGCAGGCCTGTAGTTTCTTCCAGTGGGTGGTTTTTAGGCTTGGCGACCATATGGGTGACGCGTAGCACGTAATCGGCTGGCTAATTGCTTTGTATGTGGTCAAGAGCGTTTCTTTATCTTTTCCCCAGGTACTGCCAGCAAGGGATTTGAGGATTTTATTACGGCTCTGAATTCTTGGAACAATTGCGGTTGCGTGCGCACCAAAATGTAGATCCTGATCAAACGTCACACCCAAGATTTTGGGGGTGTCGGACAGTCGGTAGCGTAGTGCCATCGACGTGGATGTTCAATATGGTCGACATTTGGGGCGTCCATGTTGTAAATAAGGTCGCGGAAGATTAGTCGGTGACAATGCCAGGTTTCGCGAGGCGAAAAAACTGGAGAGATCAGGGAGATAGCCGTTTATTTTATTGCATAGCTATCGATCTTGGGCCTGGGCCTGTGGCCATTATTGTGCAGTCATCGGGCGTAGGAAACGATTGTGACTCCTTCCGGTGGTGAAGGTAGCTTAGATATGTAGAAATTAAACAAAAGCGGGGATAGGACACCACCTGTGGCACCCCTGTTTAAATTCTCCTTTGTTTTGATGTTCCGTTTCTGAATTGCACCGATGCCTGCGACCACCCAGATAATTTGCGGTCCACTTTTAAGACATGGGGAAGGGTAGACCCTTCCAGGTCTGCAGTAACGAGCCATGGTTGACGTATCAAAACGCTTTGATAGGTCTAACGCTACGAGTACTGTTCTATGGTGGGGGATATTGATTCAAACCGCAATTTATCTGGGTGCTAATGACATTTAGCGCGGAGGTAGTGCTATGGAGTTTTCTGAAGCCATGCTGATGAGGGGCTAGCTGCAAATGTGCTTGGAAATAAGGGAGCAAAATGGCTTCAAGCGTCTTTGCCACTGGCGATAGGAGAGATATCGGACGATATGACTCACCTACGTTAGCTGGTTTCCCAGGCTTTAGTAGCGGGACCACCTTGGCCATTTTCCATTTCTCGGGTATGACAAAGGTGGAAAGAGACAGGTTGAAGACATGCGCTAAATATTTGAAACCCTCTTTCCCTAGGTTTTTAAGCATCGGCATGGCTATGCCGTCTGGGCCACTGCTTTGGATGGTTTTAGCGCGACCAATGGCGTCCTCAACCTCTCTAGCGGTGATGGTAATTGGTGACGCGCTGAGTTTGTGTTTATGTGCGTGTCTATTGGCTCTCCGTCTATCTTTGTCGACCGTAGGATGCATTATATATTGTCGGCAGAAAGCGCTCGCGCATTTTTTCGCATCCGACAGCACCTTATCGCCAAAGGCGATGGAAACTTTGTCTTTGTGCTTAGTCGGATTCGATAGGGACTTTACGGTGGACCAAAGTTTACCTACACCGGTAGAGAGGTTACAACCTCTTAGGTGCTCTTCCCATTTCGCCGCTTGTGTTCGTCCACAAGCAATCTGATGCGTTGGTTTATATCCCTTATTTGGGGGTCGCCTGGATCAAGCTGTCTTATAAGGTCGCGTTCCCTCGCTAAGCTCGCGGCCTCCGCCGGGAAGTGGGGCCGGATTTCGGGAATTCTCCCGGCGGGAATGAAATGTGCCGAGGCGGATTCAATGACCTTACGGAAGGCACGCTCCCCTTGGCGGGCATCAGTCGGGATAGGGAGGGCAGCAAAGCTGCTGTCTGTTGCAGATTTATATTCTTCCCAGTTTCCTTTTTTGAAGTTTATGAAAGTGCGTTTTTCGGTGACGATGAAGTCGGCGGTACGCTCGAACGAAATAAGTATGGGCAGGTGGTCGGATGCAATGTTACCATCGGCTGCCAGTTGACGCAGTTTACGAGTTCTGCGCTCACGATTGAGATATCTGGCGAGCTATGACAGCTTCCTACCATACGTGTGGGGGCGTCTCCGTTATTGTGCAGAACGTCGTTTCGTCTATTTGATCCGCCAACATCTCACCCCTACTGTCCGCCCGCAAGTTTGAATGCCATAGGTCGTGATGGGCATTGAAATCGCCTAAGATAATGCGATTGTTGCCAGTGAGTAAGGCCTCGATATTAGGGCGGTATCCACTGGGGGCAACAGGTGACAGGAGGGATGTAGATGTTGAGATTTCTAGATTTGCATCGCCTGGACCGGACAGATAGGCTTGACGTTCTAAGACATTGTCACTGCGGTCGATGCCATGATCAAATATATGATATTGCACAGAGTGGTGTATAATAAACGCGAGGCCGCCTCATTTCCGCTCCGCGGTCTTTCCTGTGGACATTATAACCAGAGCAAGTCTGCAATGCAGATCTTGCTGTGAGTTAGTCTCTTGAATCGCAGCATGCGGAGTTGTGCCGCTTCATGAAATTCGACTATCTCCGTAATCTTCCCAGTTAGTCCATTTACAAAAGTTGAACTGCAGATTCTGAAGTGCATGAGGGGTGACGCCGCCACTCTAGGGGTAGTGAGGGGTGACTACGCCTAGGTGTGGAAGGCCAGGACGCAATTGCGTTGTGGCCTGGGACTGGGCGCCTCTTGGGCAAGCATTGGGGTTACCCGGATGATTGGGTTTGCGACCTGCAACATGGCGCGATTGAAAACCCGTCGAGGGGTTGCCGTCGCGGAGACCAGAACATCTAGGAAAGTGGCACCACCAAAGGCAGTCGGTTCTATGTACCGGAGCGACTCGGGATTTTCCCGACCAAGGACTGCATTTCAGTGTGACCCCATGTAATTTGTTTCGTCCCTCCCACAAATTGTCATCCTCCCAGCAGCTCCTTGCAGCAGGATCTGCTACATATTCTCTTACTCCGGGAAGTATCGAACCAATCCGGGTCCGTCTCCTGACCCCGTCCTGAGAAATGGTTGCTGCATTTCCAGGAAAAGAATCTCTTTAGGACGGTCATACTCTGTTCAGTGTGTTCTCGTGCAAGGGAAGGTTGCATCGGACAGGTTGTTCTGGGCTGATCCCAAACCGACGTCCACGTAACTTTTTAAATCTTTTGTGGCTCATTGCTGCTCACGCCCAAGGGCGTCCCGTAGTCTACGCCAGCGTATCCCCACTACCTTCCAGCAGCTCGCTGCCTCAGCAAGCCACAACAAGACCCGCTGCTGCTCGCGCCCACGGCGCCAACAACTCAAACAGCTGATACCACTCATAAACTACTACATTCGTAGTAGAGCTGGTAGCAATGCTGAGCATCAGCCCTGCCCCCGTCTTCTTCTCCCCCCTCTTATGGCAGCAATCGTGCAGGTCAGGGGAAACAGACTCTTAGTCCTGCCTCCTTTGGCACCGTCTGCAGCACAGAATATATAGGTTTGCGACATCCGCTCACGATTTCTCGTGGCCTGTGTGTGAATCTTTGAGTTTAAAAGTGTCGGAATATGATGTGGCCTAGATGAGAGATTTACAATTTAAAATCGAATGCAATTGGTGAGGACAACATACCAATTAAGTTCGTGAAATTAATGCGCCTTACATTTTGCCAAACCTCACCATATTCTGAATCACAGTATCACAACTTCATGCTTTCCTGATGGGTGAAAGTTGCCCACTGTTCGAACCATCGCCAAAACTAAGTCTGCATGTTGTCCCAGTGATTTCGGCCAATAAGCATCTTGCTGCTCTCTCAAAGGTCTTCGAGAATGCTGTTCGAACAAATACTTGACCATATAAAAAGTTTGCGCTCTTGTCCCCATATCAGTCAGGCTTCAGAGCTCGCACAGTTGTTCCACGGCTATACTAAAAATTTTAGATGACATTGAGGATCCTTCGACAAAAAATCAACTGACTTTACTTATGCTTACTTGACTTTTCAAAAGTGGTTTGACTCGGTGAATTATGACTTGCTTTGTATGAAGCTAAACAACTACTTTGGTTTTAAGGATTCCGCAACGCGTCTTGTTGTTGTTGTTGTTGTAGCGATAAGGTTGCTCCCCGAAGGCTTTGGGGAGTGTTATCGATGTGATGGTCCTTTTCTGGATACAGATCGGTACGCTCCGGTACCATAGCACCATTAAGGTTCTAGCCCGACCATCTCGGGAACGATTATGTGGCCACATTATACCTTCATGCCATTCCCTCCCTCAAGTTTCCATGAGGAGCTTGGGGTCGCAGAGCCTCGTCTGTTTAGTGAAAAAAGGATTCGCCGCGGATAGGTGAGGTTGACAATTGGGTTTGGAGAAGCTATATATTGCGCTGGCAACCTGAAGGGTTGCGCTACACAGCCCCTTCAATCTGGTATTTTAGTCGCCTCTTACGACAGGCATACCCTACGCGGGTATATTCTGATCCCTAACCCGCTGGGGGATTAGCAACGCGTTCTCATGCGGAGCTATCTGACGGGTAGATCCCAGCGTGTCAAATGGGCTCCGAAGCGTAGTCTAAAACCGTTACTCACTGGGGTACCGCAAGGATCTATTTTGGGGCCGCTACTATTCAGATTTTATTAACGATATTTCTATGTATACCAGCATGTACACATGCATGCTTATGCTGACGATATACAGCTATATCTATCCGGGAATCATGCGGACACAGGTGATATATGCTCGAGATTGAATAGGGACCTAACATCCCTTTCTGACTGGGCGACGAAAAATGAACTATGCCTAAATAGTGATAAATTGTATGTGCTGCCATAGCTAAAAAGCGAATAGATTTCCAAAATATACCACCTGTGTACATTGCCGACAAAGGCCTAAAACTAGTACCCAAAGTAATCAATCTTGGTTTCATTATCATACTAACTTGCAACGACCATGTGAACCTGTTGTTAGTAAGTGTATATGTCTGAGGAAACCTGAGCCCGTCTGCAACCTTTACCCCGCTAACATAGGAGAAAGATGGCCATGCAATTATTATGCCGCTAATTTGCTACTCTGAGCTAGTGTACACGCAAGTTGAGTTCCCAGTCTGCACACAAAATTGACGTAGCATTCAACCATGTCACCCGTTATGTGTTCGGATTAAGTAAGTTTGACCATATATCTGGTTGGAGATCGCGTTTGTTGGGCTGTGAAATTTCGAATTACCTGAAAGCCAGAAACTGATTTTTCTCTATCGACTTATAGTTATAAAGAGCCCAGCTACTTATGTGATAAGTTAGTTTTCCCCAGATCTGCCCGAATCAACGATTTAATAGTGCCAACTTATAACTATTTAACTTCGGCCGGCTATTCTTTGTCAATGCTATTCGTACATGGAACTCTATTCCAGCACCTATTCGAAGTACTCTTAATAAAAGCAACTTTATAAATATTATTTATACTTATTTCAGCTAACGTAAATATGTATATCTGAGTGTTTCGCTATCTACAATACTAGTCAATGTGAATGAGCTTTCCCACTATGTTATTCTCAAAGTGTAATAATTTATTTATTTATTATATATTAACTATAGATGCTAGTTTTAAATACAATTTTCCTATTAAATTTTTATTTATAAATTTGAGTTTGTTATTAAGTTTGACATAGTTCGACTTATTTTATTATTTTATTATTATAAGAGTATTCATCTTGGTTGTACTATAAAAGATCCTAGATCTTATTGTACTAATATCTTGTCAAAAATACATACATACATAGGTCGCTTTCTATTCCTTTATGTACATTAACCTGGGTCGATTTGTATGAACGAAAGTTAACCGATATTACGCCATCGATTTTTCGATAGGATTGGGACTCAGGAAAAAAAAGTTCCACTACGCATACCAAAACAATAAGTGCGAGCTGCAAAAAAAATGACGAAATGGTAATTTTCGACCCAACACTCCCAAAAACCCAAAAAATATCTTTTTTCTGAAAAACCGTTGTAAAAACGTTGGCGATAACAGTTTTTGAAAAACATATTTTTTGGGTTTTGGGGAGTGTTTTGGTCGAAAAATTTACCCTTTCGTCTTTTTTTGGCAGGCTCGAAAATTATTTTTTGGGTATACGTAGTGTAACTTTTTTCCTGAGCCCAAACTCTCTATCGAAAAATCAATTGCGCGAGATATCGTTAAATAAGCGACCAGTCTAATGTACCTATTATGTCTTCCAAATATGAGCCAAATTGGACCACAATCTGATTTTTTGAAATATTTCATCCATGAGCCACCTATCGGAGTTTTTTTTTCTTATTATTGCACTGTAATCGGGTCCTCAACTATGTTCCAAGTTTGAAGCTTATCGAGAGGTTACTTAATTTAATTACAAAATTTGTGCCGGCCAGCCTGTCAAGTCAAGCTAAATAAAACCGCTTAAAAAATAAAATTACATGGAACGTTAACGCATAACTATCCATTCATAATATGTATGTATGGGTCAACGTTGATGTGAACAAATGCGTTTCAGCTAACGTAACATGTATGTAGTACAAAGTTCAACATTATTGAAGTTATTTACTGTTGCTTTTAACTTTTATTATTTAAGTCATTGCATTATTTAATTATGATTAGATATAATTTTGGCAGTTCAATAATTTACTTTACCGCACAGATCATATTTTAGTGGCGAACACCGTTAAGACCCTATACAACATCTACATTTGGATTGCTTCTTTAGTTTGATGGCATGTGATAAACCTTGCTCATGTAATTATATATGAATTAACGACTTATTGTTGAACCTCTAATCTTCACTTTATTTAAGAGCAAAAAATGTTATAAAATCAAATGGATTATGCAAATACCTAAAATATTTATACATTTTATCTTACCTAGTAACATTCTGCATTAGTTGTCGACGTTTTAAAACCATGAGTTTCGCCGTATTTGCCCGGTTGTATTTAGAGGTAAGGAAGTCTTTTGGAAAGCCACATACCACAGATACGAAGTGTGGACGTTGCTTTGAGGCATTACTAACATTCGCTGTAGCCATTGCTGTCGTTTCCAGTAGTGTTGAAAATCCACTACGCAATGCTCGCGAGATACTCGCGTGTCCACTCAATGAATGCATAGATTGTTTCGTTCGTATTGTCGATAACTTTTTAATCGCTTTAAGCCTCGTGTAATTGGATAGATTTGGCTAAGCTCAAATTTTCACATTTGTAGAATTTGTCACACCCGTCACAGATCTCGTTTGCGTTATTTTAAATATTTATTACCCCACAAAGTTTTAAAAATTACATGCATGCAAAATAGTGATCCGAGTATCGATTGCGCGTCACATTTGTATACACAAGGATGAAAAACAATTTTCAACTGTCGCGCTGTCCACATTACATTACCATTTATGTAACCTTTTTTATTGTGCCATTAAGTAACATAGATATACAAAACTGACTTGGCAATATCTAGATGAGTCCAGTATACTTTTATCAATACACAGCCGTATAATCTCACAGACTTCCAAGGCTAAAATCATTGTAATTTACCAAGTAGCGCAACTAACAGCTGATCGGTGAAAATTCGCACATTCACACGCCACAGTTCTCGACTCAGTTCAAAAAAAACTTTAGATTATTTAATTCAATTTTAAAGTGAGATAATCCTTACAAATTATGTATACAGAATATATATGGGTTTTGTTGTTATTAAAACAATAGTTTTATTTATATTAAGCTTTTATCATTTTTTTGTTAACTTTGAAAAAAACTCCGAACACCATTCCTTCATTATATGACATTCGACTGCCTAGTCCACTGCCTTCCACTCTATTCGCAACATAACCTCTACTTAAGCTACCAAACTATATAGTCAAAACAAGGCTTAGACTTTGCGCTATTCTTTTGTTATGGTGGGATAGTTTATATTCGCACTGAAAGGTAACAATAGCAGTGTTTTTTAACACGCGCGTATACGTTCGTTTGCGCGTAGTTAAAAAACGCTATCTTCGCTTAGATAATGCTTAGGAGACCCATCTAGCGGCTGTGGTAAAACAACTAGCTACAGCAACAGGGTGTACCGAAAAGCGGAGACGCAACGCTCTGATGGCCATAGGGTATAACATATAGCTGAATCAGTTGCGATGAATTGTGGACACACATATAATACATAGAATTAGTGTACAGGGTGAAACAAAGACACATATTTCAGTTACATCTGAGTATAATGCGTATTGAAATTTAGTAGTGACAAAATTTATGCGCAGCAATTCAGAGGTGTATTTATAGTTTTTGTCTCTTAGCAGTCAATATAAAGTTTTAAGCGTAAACGGAATTACGCGTGTTAAAAACACGGCAAGAATAACATAAACGTACTCTTAAATTGGTTTTTTTTGTTTTCAATTGAAAATCTTTTCTAGGCGGAGCAGAAAATAATTTTAGCTTTAGAAAAAACTCAATTATTGAATAACCTACAACTTAAAAGCTTAGTAGAAATTCAGATTAGGGTTTACGCTTTTTCAGATCAAGAATATTTCAAAGGTGTCGTTAGAATCCGGTTGCTGTCGTAATTGATGAATTTAAAAATGTACTGACTTGTAATTAAGGTCAGACTTATTATTGTTCATAAATCTAATAGTAAGCAATAATTCTAAAACCCTTAGCAGGAGGATTGATTGGTTTCAAATCTAATTTCCGACAGCAATCGTTAACACCCTTATTATATATGTACGTGATATGCAACTTAAATTAATTACTGGTGATATAAGAAAAGTAAAAATTTAATAATAAATAAACCTCTTAATGGTTTGTGTTTTCCAAATGAAAGCTTTTCCTGTGCCCAAGAACATCGCTAACCTGTGTTGACAAAGATATGATATATCGTCTTCGATAGATGTCGGACGAGCCGTTACTCGACGAAGAGAGATGACGTTGTGTCGGGGGTGGCAGCGTTACAACAGCAGTTTCTAAATTTACACCATCCGTAGTGTGATGAATGCTTTCACTGCCTTTTCCAATTGCTTCGCGCCAGCAATTTTTGCTGTTTTAAAGCTTAGCTGTACTGCAAAATATATAGATGGGTTAAAGTGCTGTCGTTACGTACTCAACAACTCACCCTATTACATCATAACAGCCTCCTCACATTTTGAATTTGTGTACTGTTTCAGTATTCAGACCCCAGTTCGTTTGATGCAAATTTTCGATTGATGAATATGGTATACTATCCGTAGGCAGACAACTAGGTGGTTCGATCATTCATATACTGTGGGTATTTGAGCCTTTAGACGCAATGATATATTTTGATAAAATTTAATAAAATGAATAAATGATAGTTGTGTTAAACTGGGGAAAGTGTCGTATGTTAAACTTATAGGAAGTTTGATTATGTCGATTATTCATTCTTAGAAACAGGTACGAAGGTACATCGAAGATATTAAAAATCCTCAACGCTTTGTGCAATAACTTAAAAAAATCATTCATATACATTTGTTAACTCAGTACATATCAATAAATACCTTTACACAAGAAGGAGCACTATTGCTTCTACACCTAGCTATTGTTTCCTACACCGTTGAGCGTTGTAATAAATAAACAGCTTACTACGTCCCCAATCTCTCCAGTTTTGTCGACCTCGCGAAACCTGATATTGTAACCAACCATCTCATCGGTGATCTTATTTTAACACATGGCCGCGCCAAATGTTCGACATATGACATACCCCGCCGACTGTCTTACACCTTTAAAATTTAGGGTGTGGGGTGGGGGGGGGGGGTGGGGGGGGGGGGGGAAACCCCCTTTTCCAATTTATTTTTCCCAAGGGGATCTACATTTGGTACAGCACGCCGCCGCAATTGTCCGAGGAATCAGAGCCGTACCAAATTCCTCAAATCCTCGCTGGCAGTACCTGGGGAAAAAGGATAAAGAAACGCTCGTGACTACACACAAAGAAATAGCCAGACGATTAAGTGCTATGCGTCACCATATGGTCGCCAAGCCTAAAAATTACCCAATGGAAGAAGCTACAGCCTGCCAAAACACTGCTCTCAGAATTGCCACGGGTGCTTCTTATGTCCCCAGAACAACATCGCATAATGCAGGCGAGAATACTCCCATCAGGAGAAGAAACGAGATGAGAACAACAGTCCTGTTGAATACCAGGAAACATGAGCATTCCCAAAGACATTGATGGTCAACCAGCACCGCCTAGGGCCTAAGGAGTATCTCGTAAGCAATTTTGAGGAAATACGGCTCCTGAGAACCAGCCGTATGAAGCTGTAAAAAACACAAGCAGTCTTGTTGAA
>JARSSU010026335.1:0-29814 GCA_029619165.1 Eurosta solidaginis
CATGTATATCTGTAGTCCATGCCTCTCGCATAGCCATATGCGTGAGTAACTACTTCGGCTTATGACCACATGTATGTGTGTGAAATATCTCTTCGTTGCCTTGTATGTATGTATGTGTGTAAATGATGACTAATGTATTCATGTACACAAATGCGGCTTGCTTCATGCTTTTTTTGTTGTTGCGTGATTATTTACTAACAGCCTAGTGATGTCAACTTTCGCCACACTATTTTAAACTGAGTTTAAACCACACAACTTATTTGAACACACAAAGCGATTTTTCATCACTCACTGCTGTACTTCATATTTTTAGCAATTCACAATATAGTTGTCAAAACAGTTTTTTTGCTCTTGAAAAATTTTGTTTTTGCTGAGAGAGAGAATATAAGCCGAAGGTGTTCTTTAAGGCTCTTTTGCAGAACGGCAAGGTAAGTTTTTTAACTCAGACTTAACCTAACAAGAGGAGTTAAACTCATACATTTTTGAACCCCTCTGAAGTTGGCAAGAAAACTTTTACGTAGAAAAACATGTAATATTTTTTTGTTTCGAAATTATAAAATATACCACTTATCTACGGCAAATTCGTGTGCAAGAATTATTTTCCTCGCTGATCGCTAAAGTGGTTTTCTGAGGGTGGCACGCTAACTTCACGTGAAGTAGGCGTGCCACCCTATGTTTTCCAAAATATGGCCGCGGCAAATTTTTTTGTTTCACGGATAAATTACGGCAAATTCACGGCAATTTTCCCAATAGGTAATTTTTTTCCACGTAAAAGTTGTCAGGCCAACTTCAGAGAGGTCGTTTTTGACACATTTTTGAAATTAGCTCTGAGCTAAAAAACGACAAGTTCTGCAAGTGGGTTCAAAATACTAAAAAGTTTTAAGACCGTGTTTAAATTTGATCATACTCGACTTTTTAGTAGCGAAAAAATTGTTAGTTTAGTTACAAAATTCAAATCCTTGCTTCCTTCTAATATCAAAATATAAACTTGTTATTTTTTTGTTTGCCCATATTACCTGTGTGATATTTTTTTTTCAGATACAAAAACATACGTGACAAGAACGAACAATACCAATACCCGTGCGGTGTTTGTGGCAAAAATTTTAAAACAACACGGGACTTAAAAAGACATAAACTATATCATAGCGACGATAAGCCCCATAAATGTGATCTTTGTGAAAAGCGGTAAGTTATCATAAAAACGTCGGCCAAATTTTTTCTCACTTTATTTCTGCCTGTGTTAAATAGATTTATAAAAGCTGCGTTCTTAAACTATCATATGCGTACTCATACCGGTGAAAAACCATATAAATGCAAATACTGCGAACGGTGCTTTACTACAACAAGTGTATTGAATACGCATTTACGTGTACATCATCTGGGTGATAATATACACAGATGTAAGTTTTGTCCCTTAGCTTTTCGTTTGTTTTCGGAGCTACGGTTCCACTCTACTACGCATAAAGACGAAGATCCAGATACGCGTGAGCGAAATATGGCAGCTTTAAGGGAAGAAGAGGCTAAATTAAAAGTTAACAGGTAAAATGGCATTCATAAACTCCGTAGACTGTCATCTTATATTAAGGCTAATTTCTCCGTAAAGCGCGGAATCCAGGGCCGATATTGTGTTATATGATCCGTGATCGAAAACAATTCTTTGCATAGCAATATCTCTTAAATGGTAGTGGCTAGGTGTACTAATAACAATTTATGTTAATTTTTACGAAAAGCTTGTTTGAGTGAAAGCGTTTTTCGATACGTGATCGTATTACACGATACGGACCCAGATCATAAGATCAGCATGGCTTGAAGTAATTTTATTTAAAAATATCAATTTGGTTTTTTTTTATTTACCATTTTCTTCACAAAATTTCGTTAAAGATTGAGTTTTTGTGCATTATGATCTGGATGCCGCTCTTAACTATAAAATCCCAAGAATAATTATTGTCCTATTGGTATTTTTATTTAAAGTGGGTAACTCTTTATACTGACAAAATTTAGGTAAACCTAATCAAATATGCAATATCATTTTCACTACGTCTCCATGTCAAGCTTTAAATTTCGAGATTTATTTAATTTCAACTTTGACCTACACTGCATCCAATTGAAGTTTATTTGACGGATAATTTTTTTATATTAAAAAAATCATAAAGAAGAAGCACTGGAGGTAGTTTAAATTTTATTTTTTAAGTCTAGGCAATTCACGAGGTCGTCTTCGTCGAACGTGCTATGATTTGTAAACCAATTTAAAAATACAATTTAGCAGCCTATGTATATCACATGTGCTAAGTTCTTGTTAAAGAAAGCCATCAATTCAGCTTCGACACTATTTATTCCGGCCGGCCGAATACCTGAAATCAAACCACACTTCCCGGCCGAAGCTTCAAACCCAGAAAGAGAACGTGAGTTAGCGAGATAACCCTTTACACTAGGAATCTAAACTTAGAAATTAAGCTGATATTAAAGACCTCGACTACTTAAAAAAAAGGGCTTACAGTTTTAATCTTAACAAAACGTGGATGAAGAGTTGCTCTCCACAACATAACATGCGTACACCAAAGGCAAGTCGGTAGACATTGGTGCTAATAAGCATAGAGAAAGCCCTGGAATATAAGGAATATGCTCTAGCAGTCTTCTTAGACATTGCCGGGGCTTTCAACAATATTTCTAAATGGGCGATTATGGATGCTCTTAATTACATTATAGTACATCCAGCCTTAACCAGATGGATCGGCTGCATGTTAAATTGCAGGAAGAGTACATCACAATAGGGATTTATATGCTGGTCATCGACCAACTGCTCAGGCGATTCTATGAGGGACCCGTAATACTCACGTCTTACGCAGATGACGTTGCAATTTTCATAAGTGGAAAGTGCCTTCCAACTTCTTTGATGGATCGGGCGCTTCGGGATATTCATGCCTGGGCATCTAATCTCTTGTTGACAGCCAACGCGGAGAAGACGGATATGGTCTTGTTTACATAGAGATACAAGGTCCCAAATTGAACCAGGCCTAAGTTAGGAGGGGTAACCCTACAGGAGAAACCATGCACAAAATAATAGGAATCATCCTAGACAGTAAACTGTCATGGAAGCTCAACGTGGAGAGGGTGAAGAAGGCCTCAACGGCACTTTATGCATGTAAAAGAATGCTGGGGTGTACGTGGGCTTTTTAAAGCGATTGTAAGCCTTATTCTATACTATGGAGATCTTGTTTGGTGCAAAGCGGACGAGGCGATACATCTACACATGGTTCCAAAGTAGTGGAAGGAGTAGATTTTTGGGTGTTAGACAGTCGGTAGCGTAATGCCATCGACGTGGATGTTCAACATGGTCGACATTTATTTATGGACATTTGGCGCGTCCATGTTGTAAATAAGGTCGCTGACGATTTGTTCGGTGACAATGTCAGGTTTCACGAGGCGAAGAAATTGGAGAGATCAAGGAGATAGCTGCTTATTTTATTACAAATCTCATCGATGTGTGGGCCTAGGCCGGTGGCCATTATTGTGCAGTCATCGGCGTAGGAAACGATAGTGACTCCTTCTGGTGGTGAAGGTAGCGGTACCACTTGTTTAATTCTTCTTAGTTTGGATGTTATGTCCCTGAATTTCACCGATGCTTGTCGACCAGACAGATAATTTGCGATCCTCCTTTTGAGACGTGAAGGTGAAGGGAGGACCCTTCCAGTTCTTGCAGTAACGTATCGTGCTTGACCGTGTCAGAAGCTTTTGAAAGGTCTAACGCATCGAGTACTGTCCTATGGTTGGGGGTTTGATTTAATCCGCAATTTATTTCTGTGTTAATGGCGTTTAGCGCGGTGGTAGTGCTATGTAATTTTGGATGATGATTGCAAAGTCGCAAATTTGCAGTGAAATAGGGAAGCAGAATGGTTTCAAGTGTCTTGGTTACTGGCGATAGGAGCGATATCGTCCGATACGAATCTCCCATGTTAGCTGGTTTCCCCTACTTTAATACCGAAACCACCCGGGCCATTTTCCAGTTTGCGGGGATGACGAAGGTGGGCAGGGACAACTTGAAGGCATGCGTTAGATAATTAAATCCCTCTTTGCCTAGGTTTTTAAGCATCGGCATGGCTATGCGTCTTCAACCTCTGGCGGTGATGGTAATTGCACACGCTGTATTTATGCTTGTGTTTGCGTCTGTTGGCCCGCCGTCTAACTTTGTCAACCGTAGAATTCGGTACATATTGTCGGCAAAAAGCGTCCACGCATTTTTTCGCATCCGACAGCACTTTATCGCCAAAGGCGATGGAAATTTTGTCATTGTGTTCGATAGGGACTTTAAGGTGGACCATAACTTACCTACACCGGCAGAGATGTTACAATTCTTTAAGTGCTCTTCCCATTTCGCCCGCTTGTGTTCCTCCACAAGCAATCTGGTGCGTTGGTTTAAATCCCTTATTTGGGGGTTGCCGGGGTCGTGCTGTCTTATAAGGTCAAGTTCTCCGCCGGAAAATGTGGTCGGATTTCCGGAATTATTCCGGCGGGAATAAAACTAGCCGAAGCGGATTCAATGACCTTGCGAAAAGAACGCTCCCCTTGACGGGCATCAGTCGGGATAGGGAGGAAAGCAAAGTGATTGTCAGTATAAAATGTGTAATCATCCCACTTTCCTTTATTAAAATTGTTGAAAGTGCGTTTTTCGGTGGTGATGAAGTCGGCATATCGCTCGAACGAAAGGAGTATGGGTAGGTGGTCAAATGCTACTGTTACCATTGATTGTCAGTTGACGCAGGTTACTAGACCTGAGCTCACGATAGATAAATCTGGCGAACTGTGACAGCTTCCTACCATACGAGTGGTATGCAATGTGGAACCAAGGCCTCTAACACCCCTCTCACTCTTGTCCCCCCTGTTGAAACTGCAAGATTTCCCGTTAGAGAATATTGATGAAACTTAAACAGATCTTGGATCTTATACATTAGCAATAATTTTTTTTATTAAATGGCTGGGCTGCGGGATTAAAAATACAACTAGAAATCGAATCTCAGCAAGGGGAGAATCAAATTTCTAATTTTGAAAATACAAAGACATCTGATGAAATCTTTGGCGGTTTAGGAATAGGTCTAATGACAACTGGTATGTTTAATTTTGTTGAGTTTTTCTGTCATAATAAAGCATATAAATTTAATAAAAAAACTAAAACTTACTAAAATTTACAAATGTATAAAATAAAACAAAGTAAAATAAAATAAAATATTTTTAACTAGCGAGACAGACTCATTTGCGTTACACAATTCCTTTTATTTTTTTTTAACATCAATAGTTAAAACAAAATGAAATAAAGTAAAAGAAAATAAATTAAAAGAAAATAAAAAAAAATAAAGGAAAAAGAAAGAAAGGATAGGAAATGAATGTCATTGAAAATAAATGAATGGAAGAAATGAAAGGAAAGGACGGAAAGAAAACCGAAGGAGGGGAACTTAAGAAAGAAAAAAAAGAAAAGAAAATAGAGAGAAGAGAAGGAGAATGAAAAAGAAAAGGAAACGAAACGAAAGAAAATTAAGGAAGAAAAGAAATTGGAAATAAACGATACGTCCAAAAATCCAAGATTTTCTTTGCTCTGCAAAAACTTTTTATAAACAATAATTTTTTAAGAAACTAATTTTAGGATTCAAGGTTCGATTCGAGCTGAAGGCCGGAACAATCATTTTTTTATTAATGATAATTATTGTTTTTTTTAATTTTTCTATAATTGAAAAATTATATTTAGTTTTTGGAATAGTAAGTAGACAATTTTCCGGACAACCTGCCATAGCTGCGCTGATAGATCCTTTTCGAATGGTGCTAAGCATTCACATCAGTACGCTTAAGGAACGCTGCGCTAACCATTTAGCTATACAGAGGTGTTTGTTTGACTGATAAATTGCTATTTCTATTCCTCTTTACCAACTATATTTAATCAGCGTTGTGCCATCAGTTGCAAATCACTGATAATGCTGGATTTGTTTATTGTCAATTACTTTGTTTGACATTGATTGATGGTTTATCAACAATTGTTTTTGTTCTATCGGCCTATTGATAAAGGATTCAAGGTTCGATTCGAGCTTAAGACCAGAACAATAAAATAAATAATTTTAATTCTAATAACAAAAAGCTATATCTGACTTATAAACTATATTAAACTGAGTTTAAACCACACAACTTATTTGTATAAACAAAGCGATTTTTCATCAGTCACTGCTGTACTTCATATTTTTAGCAATTCACAATATAGCTTTCAAAAAAGCCGTTCTGCAAGTGGGTGTAAAATACTAAACTAGTTAGAAACGAGTTACTCGACTAGTTAGAAAATTCAAATCCCCGCTTCCTTTTAATATCAAACAATAAATTCTAATTGTCTTGATTACCTGTGTTTTTTTTTCAGATGCGATATTTGTGGCAAACGTTTTAAAACAAAATTGCTCTTAAAAAGACATAAACGAATTCATAGCGACGAAAAGCCCCATAAATGTGACTTTTGTGAAATGCGGTAAGTTATTATAAAAATCCTCATCGTTATATATTTGACCAAATTTTTGCTAACTTTATTTTCTGCCTGTATTAAATAGATTTGTACAAGCTGCGTACCTAAACCAGCATATGCGTACTCATACCGGTGAAAAACCATATAAATGCAAATACTGCGACCGGTGCTTTACGACAAAAAAACTATTGCATAAGCATTTACGTATTCATATGGGTGATAATACTTATAGATGTAAGTTTTGTCCCTTAGCTTTTCGTGTGGCTTCGGAGCTACGAATACACTCAACTACGCATAAAGACGAAGATCAAGAGATGCGTGAGCGAAATATGAAGGCCTTAATGGAAATAGAAGCAAAATTAAAGCAACAAACGTTGAAAAGGAAAGTATTAACATAGCGTTAATTGTAGGGTAATGTTATCGAAATTGCAACGCCGCATACCTTTCTTAAATGTCTGAACTTACGAGTATAGAGACTACCCAAGTATAGAGACTAACCAAAAAAAACAAACCGCAAATAAATCTACCCAATTTTTCGATAGCCTCCACCGACTTCATCGATAATTATTAGGTTTCCGATTATACATTTGTCCTTTCTACGTACCGGAGCGACTCGGGATTTTTTTTCCCAACCAAGGGCTGTCATTTCAGTGTAACCCCATTTAATTTGTTGCGTCCCTCCCAGAAATTGTCATCCTTGGAGCAGCTCCTAGCAGCTGGACTGCTCCATAGCCTCTAGCTCCGGGGAGGTATTGAACCTAACCCTGGTTGTTGTTGTTGTTGTAGCGATTAGGTTGCTCCCCGAAGGCTTTGTGGAGTTATCGATGTGATGGTCCTTTGTCGGATACAGATCCGATACGCTCTGGTAACACAGCACCATTAAGGTGCTGGCCCGACCATCTCGGGAACGATTTATATGGCCACATTGAACCTTCAGGCCATCCCTCCCTCCCCACTCCCAAGTTCCATGAGGAGCTTGGGGTCGCCAGAGCCTCGTCTGTTAGTGAAACGGGATTCGCCGCTAGAAGGTGAGGTTGACAATTGGGTTGGAGAAGCTATATATTGCGCTACACAACCCCTTGAATCCCCCTAACCCTGGTCCCAGGTTGTGGTTCTGCTGCATATGTCGGAAAAGGATTTACCTTTGACGGTCATACTCTTTTCAGTGTGTCTTGTGTAAAAGATGGTTGCATCGTTCGGGCTGCTCTGGGTTAGAACCCAACGTTCGTCGCCCCCGAAACGTCTATGAAACTTTTGTGGCTCCCTGCTGTTCACGTCCAAGGACGTCCCGCGGTTCACTCTCAAACATATCTCCGCCACCTTCTAGCAGCGTCGCTGCTCAGCAATCCACATCAACCATCCGCTGTTGCTTGCGCCAAACGGCGCTTCCGGCTTATTCGCCCGCTACAACCCATCACTACAATCAACGTAGCGTGGATAGTAGCAATGCCGAGCACCAGCTTTTACCCCCGTCCCTCCCCTCAATTTCCGACATTCGTACTCGTGTAAGAAGGAGTCATCAACTCCTTGTCCCTCACACCGTGTGTTCCGTATGCCAACTCAGGGTGTTAACAATGGCGGCATCGGTCCACTGCAGTTCAGGCCTTGGCCTATGCCACCTTCATAGATGCTCTGGGCTTACAAACGGAAATCGTCCGACCGACACATTCGTTGCACCTTGCTGCCAAAAAACCATAAGTACCAACTCACCGACACCAGGTACACCAGCATCAATCGAACAGCACACTCGACAAAGCCTACATCTTTCAAGGCGCCCTCATCAATCTCTGACTCCCAGAATGATGACTGCCCCCATATGCACTTCAAAATTCTGCAACTTAATTTTATACTGTTTTCACACAGAAACTTAATGATCTCATTTCACCTGCTAATGAAATCGTAAATTTTTTGCTTTCACACAGAAGTAACTGCTCGATTAGTATGAAGGATGAGACAGACAATCATGGCGGAAGGATACAAGGTGGGAGCATGGTGACATACCTACAAACAAAAAAATTCCATGTACTTGTAAATTCGATGGACAAATGTCAAAATCGTACTGCGCCGGTAGTTGATGTATCAAATCAAATAAAAAAGGTTATATATAATCAGCTGTTCGATGCGGCCACCTTGTATCGTTCCGCCATGCAGACAATGACATTTGCTTTGAAAACTAAGAAACGGAAGCGGAACGCTGCCAACAGAGTTGCATTGTGCTTTTGACTTCATTAGGCATTCGATTAGCTACTAATGAAATAATAATAGATTCGAATTTTGTAGGGAAGATTGAGCTCAATAAGCGTCTTAATGTAGAAAATTGCCTTTATTATTCAATAAGCCGTCTGTGTGAAATTAGTATAAATGGTTTAACTGGCAAGATCGCAGAAATATCTGACTACATGAATAAAAATAATATCTGTATTGCCGCAATTCAAGAAACAAAGCTAACTGCCAGATCGGATCTCCGAACTTGCGATGGCTACAACATTCATAGGCAATATCGCACAAGGAGATATGGTGGTGGCCTTGCCTTCATCCCTCCGTGCAATATAGTCTATTTCAACCTAACATCAGCCGCAGGGCTAATACCTGGAAAGTTAAGGCATAACCATCCGGTCAGGCGATGTTGACCTTGAAATAATTAACATCTACATTCCCCCTGCCACCTGCAGTCCCAAGTGGCTATCACCCTGATATCAGTACGCTGCTCTGTGGCGAAAACCGTCTTATCCTTGGCGATTTCAACGCTCACCACGATCTCTGGCATTCCAGCTTGCCAGCCGACAGCAGAGGCAGGCAGTTAGCAGAACAAATAAAAAATACAACTTTCTGCACGATAAACTGCGATGCCCACACCAAAATTGCAGGTATTGCCACAGCTCACTTGACATCTCAATCGTCAGCGCAGGGCTCATAAATTGCGTTGAATGGCAACCGATCCTTACTCTAGCTTCTGATCACCTGCACATACTCCTTTCAATTGAGCGACCTGCCAATTCTATCACCTCTGAAAAGCGGACTTTCATTAATTTTAAAAAAGCCAACTGGGAAGATTACACAACCTTCACAAACCAATCTTTTGCTGCTCTTCCCAGGGCGAGCGTGCGTTCCGCAAGGTCATCGCTTCAGCTTCAACACGCTTCATCCCGCCAGGTAGAATACCTGAAATCATTTAGCAAGAGAGCGTGACCTTGCGAGACACCTCAGACCCCCTTATTAGGAGCCTTAATTTGGATATCATGCGACTGGTAAACGAACATAAACGTACCAAATGGGAGGAGTATCTAAAGAACTGCAACCTCTCTGCGGGTGTTGGTAAATTGTGGTCAACCGTCAAATCCTTGTCTAATCCTACCAAACACAACGACAAAGTTGGGCTTCCCAAGGCAGTCGGTTCTATGTACCGGAGCGACGGGATTTTTCCCGACCAAGGACTGTCATTTCAGTGTAACCCCATTTAATTTGTTGCGTCCCTCCCACAAATTGTCATCCTCCCAGCAGCTCCTTGCAGCGGGACTGCACCATATTCTCTTGCTCCGGGAAGGTATCGAATCCAATCCGGGTCCGTCTCCTGACCCCGGTCCTGAGAAATGGTTTTGCTGCATCTGCCGGAAAAGAATCTTTTTAGGACGGCCATACTCTCTTCTCTCTGCTCCGCCTATCACACCGTATGCATCGGGTTCAACTCCCGGGCAAAGCAACATCAAAATTTTAGAAATAAGGTTTTTCAATTAGAAGAAATTTTTCTAAGCGGCAGTGTTTGGCAAGCGCTCCGGGTGTATTTCTGCCATGAAAAGCTCTCAGTGAAAACTCATCTGCCTTGCAGATGCCGTTCGGAGTCGGCATAAAACATGTAGGTCCCGTCCGGCCAATTTGTAGGGAAAATCAAGAGGAGCACGACGCAAATTGGAAGAGAAGCTCGGCCTTAGATCTCTTCGGAGGTTATCGCGCCTTACATATACTCTCTTCAGTGTGTCTCGTGTAAGGGATGGTTGCATCGGACAGGTTGTTCTGGGCTTGATCCCAAAACCCGACGTCCACGTAACTTTTATAAATCTTTTGTGGCTCCTTGCCTTTCACGTCCAAAGGCGTCGACGCCTTAGCGCCCCCCACTACCTTTAAGCAGCCCAGCTGCTACTATCTCCGTAGTAGAGTCGGTAGCAATGCTGAGCATCAGCCCCTGCCCCCGTCTTCTCCCCCCTCTTTTCCGGCAGCAATCGTGTAGGTCAGGGAAACAGACTCTTAGTCCCTAACCCCGTTTGCACCGTTTGCCAGCACAGAATATATATGTTTGCGACATCCGCCCAATGCAGCTCCTGCCTTGGGCGGTGCCACTTTCCTAGATGTTCTGGTCTCCGCGACGGCAACCCCCCCGACGGGTTTCATTGCGCCATGTTGCCAGGTCGAAAACCCCAATCTACCGGGTACCCCAATGCTTGCACAAGGACGCCCAGTCCCAGGGCCACAACAGCAGTTGCGTCCTGGCCTTCCTCAACCCAGGCGTAGTGACCCGTCACTTACTCCCAGAGTGGCGACGTCTCTCCCTATGCACTTCAGAATTCTGCAGTTAAACTGGAATGGACTAACTGGGAAGATCACGGAGATAGTCGATTTCATGAAGCGGCACAACATCCGCATTGCTGCGGTTCAAGAGACTAAACTCACAGCAAGATCTGCACTGCAAACCTGTTCTGGGTATAATGTCCACAGAAAAGATCGCATGAGCGGAAATGGAGGCGGCCTCGCGTTTATCATACACCACTCTGTGTAATATCATATATTTGATCCTGGCATCGACCGCAGGGACAATGTCTTATAACGTCAAGGCCTATCTGTCCGGTCAGGCGATGCAAACCTAGAAATCATCAACATCTACATCCCTCTTGCCACCTGCTTCCCCAGTGGATACCGCCCTAATGTTAGCACCTTACTCACTGTCAACAATCGCATTATCTTAGGCGACTTTAATGCCCATCACGATCTATGGCATTCAAACTTCCGGGCGGACAGTGAGATGTTGGCGGATCAAATAGAAGAAACGACGTTCTGCACAATAAACGGAGACGCCCCCACACGTATGGTAGGAAACTGTCACAGTTCGCCGGATATCTCAATCGTGACCGCAGAACTCGTAAACTGCGTCAACTGGCAGCCGATGGTAACATTGGCATCCGACCACCTGCCTATACTTATTTCGTTTGAGCGTACCGCCGACTTCATGGTTACAGAAAAACGCCTTTTCATAAACTTTAAAAAAGGAAAGTGGGACGAATAGAAATCTTTTACAGACAACCTCTTTGCTGCCCTCCCTATCCAGACTGATGGCCGCCAAGGGGAGCGTGCTTTCCGCAAGGTCATTCAATCCGCCTCGGCACGTTTCATTCCCGCCGGTAGAATTTCCGAAATTCGGCCCCACTTCCCGGCGGAGGCCGCAAATTTAGCGAGAGGACGTGACCTTATAAGACAGCTCGACCCAGGCGACCCCCAAATAAGGGATATAAACCAAAGCATCAGATTGCTTGTGGATGAACACAAGCGGGCGAAATGGGAGGAGCATCTAAGAGGTTGTAACCTCTCTGCCGGTGTGGGTAAACTTTGGTCCACCGTAAATTCCCTATCGAATCCGTCTAAGCACAATGACAAAGTTTCCATCGCCTTGGCGATACTTCAATATGTAATGCATTCTACGGTCGACAAAGATAGACGGAGGGCCAACAGACACGCACATAAACATAAATTCGCCAGAGAGGTTGAAGATGCCATTGGTCACGCTAAACCATCAAAAGCAGTGGGCCCAGACGGCATAGCCATGCCGATGCTTAAAAGCCTAGGGAAAAAGGGTTTCAAATACTTAGCACGTGTCTTCAACCTGTCTCTTTCCACCTTTGTCATACCCGAAAAATGGAAAATGGCCAAGGTGGTCCCGCTACTAAATCCTGGGAAACCAGCTAACATAGGAGAGTCGTATCGTCCGATATCTCTCCTATCGCCAGTAGCAAAGACGCTTGAAGCCATTTTGCTCCCCTACTTCCAAGCAAATTTGCAGCTAGCCTGTCATCTGCATGGCTTCAGAAAACTCCATAGCACCACCACCGCGCTAAATGCCATCAGCACCCAGATAAATTGCGGTTTAAGTCAAAACCCCCACCATAGAACAGTACTCGTAGCGCTAGACCTATCAAAAGCTTTTGATACGGTCAACCATGGCACGTTACTGCAAGACCTGGAAGGGTCTACCCTTCCCCCATGTCTTAAAAGGTGGACCGCAAATTATCTGGGTGGTCGGCAGGCATCGGTGCAATTTAGAAACGAAACATCAAAACCAAGAAGAATTAAAAAAGGGGTGCCACAGGGTGGTGTCCTATCCCCAATTTTGTTTAATTTCTACATATCTAAGCTACCTTCACCACCAGAAGGACTCACTATCGTTTCATACGCCGATGACTGCACAATAATGGCCACAGGCCCAGGCCCACAGATCGATGAGCTCTGCAACAGAATAAACGGCTACCTCCCTGATCTCTCCAGTTTTTTCGCCTCGCGAAACCTGGCATTATCACCGACTAAATCTTCCGCGACCTTATTTACAACACGGACGTCCCAAATGTCGACCATTTTGAACATCCACGTCGATGGCACTACGCTACGACTGTCATACACCCCAAAATCTTGGATGTGACGTTTGATCAGGATCTACATTTTGGTGAGCACGCAGCCGCAATTGTTCCGAAAATCCAGAGCCGTAATAAAATCCTAAAATCCTTTGCTGGCAGTACCTGGGGAAAAGATAAAGAAACGCTCATTACCACATACAAAGCAATTGGCCAGCAGTTTACGTGCTACGCGTCACCCATATGGTCGCAAAGCCTAAAAATTACCCACTGGAAGAAGCTACAGGCCTGCCAAAATACTTCTCTCAGAATCGCCACGGGCTGTCTTCTTATGTCCCCAGAACACCATCTACATAATGAGGCGAGAATACTGCCCATCAGGAAGAGAAATGAGATGCTAAACCAAACAGTTCCTGTTGAATACCCAGAAACCTGGGCATCCAAACAGACATCTGATTGATGAGCCAACACCGCCTAGGGGCCTAAGGAGTCATCTCCGTAAGCATTTTGAGGAAATACGCACCTGAGAACCCAGCCGTATGAAGCCAAAAAACACAATCAGGTCTTTGGTGAACTCCACAAACAGGCGTCGGACCTTTGTGCCGGGAATTGCCCGGTGAATCCAGTACTCAAAGAACAATACCCAAAACTTGCAGAAGAGGAACGCACACTCCCCAGGGAAACGTGAGTCACTCGAGCTCAACTTCGATCTGGATACTGTAACAGGTTAAACTCTTACCTATCCAGAATCAACCCCGACATACAAAATGTATGCCCTGCTTGCAATGTGTCCTCACTTGACACCAACCATCTCTTCAATTGTAATGTGGAAACCAACGCCTCTAACACCCCTCTCATTATGGTCCACCCCTGTTGAAACAGCAAGTTTCCTTGGACTCTCGTTAGAGGATATTTTCATTTTTCATTTCATTTCATTTTATTGATAAGTCACATTAGTACAATGAGATCTTTGATCTCTTATAGTACAACAGTATAGTATACTGCCCTCAGGACCTCCATATTATGGACAGCAAAAATACATATATTCTTAAATCTAGGTATGATCATAACAAAAGAAAAAAAATACAGATATTTTCTATATCATGAAGTCAATAATCACAGATAACATTATTTAGATAGCGAAACTTGTGAACAAATCAACTTGAGAGTATTCATGTATTTCATCGGTAGTAAGCGTATAAAGCTGCCTTAAAATTGCTTTTAGTAATACTACTGCGATGGACATTGGTATCGAGTTCCAAGTACGAATGGCATTGACAAAGATAAGATTGGTACAATCAGATCATGAGTCCGAGATGACCGGGGAAAATTAGCTTATCATAAAGATACCTAGGTTCCTTACATGTTATAAGCCTGCAGAGAAAAATACAATTTCTGGCCTTCAGATAGTCAGCTATTTCACACCCTAGTAATCGTGTTCTCCAATTCGAAATATGGTCAAATTTGTCTAACCCGAATACATAGCGCGTAACGTGGTCGAAAGCTACATCAATCTTATGGGCAGAACGCGAGCTGAGCTTGCTGTATACCAGTTCGGGGTAGCATATAACCGGCAAAATTAGCTGTATTGCAAGTTTTCTCCTAACATGGAGAGGGGTAAACGCTGCTGACGTTCGAAGGTTCCTTAATATATAGTACACTTTGCAGACAATACAGTTTACATGATCATCGCGTGTCAAGCTGATGTTGATGATAAACCCAAGATTGGTCACTTTTGGCACCAGTTTTAGGACGTTACCAGCAATATATAAAGGGGGAATATTAGAGAAAGGTATAGCTTTTTTAGATATCGGGAGGATGTAAGGCTTATCAGTATTAAGGCACAAATAATTTCTCGAGGCCCAACCCGAAATGGATGCTAGGTCATTATTGAACCTTTCACAAAGATGGTTGGTATCCTCATACCTTCCAGATAGATATAATTGAATGTCATCAGCGTAAGCGTGCATATTGGCATGCTGACAGATATAGAAGATATCATTTATGAAAAGACTAAACAATAAAGGACCTAGAATAGATCCCTGTAGGACACCAGTCAGCAGTGGTTTAAGGCTAAACAATTGTGAGCCAGGTTTGACACGTTGAGTTCTACCCCCTAAATAACTCCGCATAGGATGCGTTGCGGAAACACCAAAACCAAAATAACTTGTTAGCTTCATGCAGAGTAAGTCATTGTTTACCGAGTCCAAAGCTTTAGAAAAATCTAAGAGACACAAAAGTGTCAGTTGGTTTTTGTCAAAAGAAATTCTAATGGCATCCAGTATTTTTAATACGGCAGTGGAGCAGCTATGTTTTGCTCTAAAGCCTGACTGAAACGGGGACAGCAGTTGCCGTTTACCAATATGCTCAAGTATTTGCTCAGACAACAGCTTTTCGAACACTTTGGAGAGCGATGACAATTTGTGATCAGTCGCACCTATTGGCTGGCAAGCTGAAAAGGTTTCGCTTGAATCTGGTATTTTAGTCGCCTCTTATATATTCTAACCCCCTAACCCGCTGGGGGTTGCAACACCAGGTGATATTTCATGTTGCTCATTAATTTATGAACTAATGGCTACAAGAAAATTATATATTATATAGTAACTAATTATGAATTGACGTTATTGGTCGCCGTGGTGTGATGGTAGCGTGCTCCGCCATCCACACCGAAGATCTTGGGTTCACATCCCGGGAAAAACATCAAAATTTTAGAAAAAAGCTTTTTCAATTAGAAGAAATTTTTTTTCTGAGCGGGGTCGCCATCGGCAATGTTTGGCCAGCACTCCGAGAGCATTTCTGCCATGAAAAGCTCTCGGTGAATATTCATCTGCTTTGCAGAAGCCGTTCGGAATGGGCATAACACAAGTAGGTCCTGTCACGCCAATTTGTAGGAAAAGGAAGCTCGGCCTAAAATCTCTTCCGAGGTTATGGCGCCTTATATTTATTTTTATTTTTTTATATTGGACGTCATATTTTAATAAACTCTATCATGATATATGCATCTAACCTATTCTTATATCTTAAAACAACTTCGCTTCTTTGATTAACTGTGTTTTTTTATTTATTCAGATGCAAAGAAAATCTTGAAGATGGCAAACAACTTAAACATCAAGGCAACGAACTCGAGTGCGATATTTGTGGTAAATGTTTTAGTCAAAAAAGTTATTTAAGGCATCATAAACGGCTTCATAGCGGCGAAAAGCCTTATAAATGTGATATTTGTGAAAAGCGGTAAGTTTTCTTATGTAACATTTACACTGGACCAAAAGCGTAAGCTAGTGCATTTTCTTGCGATGCATTGATGTCCTGGCAGTCGAGTGCGAAAGGTGAAAGAAAATGCGAATGACGCCAATGTAAAAGCTTTGAAAAGGGGGACTAACACTAAATCCCCAAACACAAAATTCCCAGCTAAAAAAACCTAAAATCATCAACCCCAACACGAAAACTGCGCACATTTATTGGGCATGTCATAAACTCGCAACCACAAAGTCCACAAAATGTTATATAAATAAATAAAATTACCTGTCATATGAGGAATTGTGCAAGTATATATATGTATGTATCTCCGGGGGGTGAGTTTCAAATTATTTTATATATAGGCTGCCTCGGTGCAAAACCCCTTTGTACAAACAATTGTTTTCTGTGTACAACAATATTACAAAACCATATGAAAATAGCCACCTTTAACTGCAAATATCTCATTCTTTTCTGCCTTCAGAATATTGTTGTCGAGGTCAATGCGCGTCTTTTGGCTCCTCTCCCGCAACGAGTATAAACAGTCGAGCCCTGCTCTCTTTTACCCTTTTAATAACGAAGGCGAGTCATGTCGACCGATATCACTCCTTTCGCCAGTAGCGAAGACATTGGAAACCGTTTTGCTCCCTCATTTCACGGCAAATCTTCCCCTAGCCACGCACCAACATGGCTTCCGCAAAATGCACAGCACCACCACCGCGCTAAATGCCGTAAACACCCAGATTAATTACGGACTAAATCAGGAAAGACTCCATCATAGGACATTGCTCGTGGCACTTGACCTGTCAAAGCTTCTGACACAGTCAACCACGGCACGCTACTGCAAGATATAGAAGGCTCACACCTTCCCCCCTTGTCTAAAAATATGGACCGCAAATTATCTGAATGGTCGCAAGCGTCGGTTCAATTTAGGAGCGAAATCTCAAAGCCTAGGAAAATCAAACAGGGGGTACCACAGGGTGGTGTCCTTTCTCAGCTTCTATTTAATTTCTACATGTCAAAACTCCCTCCCCCATCAAAAGGAGTTACGATCATTTCCTATGCTGACGACTGCACGCTTATGGCAACAGGACCCTGGCCCTAAATTGATGAATTACTTTCTAAAGTAAACAGCTATCTCCCCGATAGTTATAGTTTCTTCACCTCGCGCAACCTGGCATTATCACCGACAAACTCCGCGGCCACCCTGTTTACGACGTGGAAGGAACAGATGTCGTAAATATTTGTAGTTCACGTCGATAGTTTCAAAGTTTATTAATAAATTTGTACATGTGAGACTATTGTCTCACTACCGACTGTCAGTCACCCAAAGATCTTAGGAATAACGTTCGATAATACACTGACCTTCAAGACGCATGCCACCGAAATTGTATCTAAACTACAAAGCCGCTAAAAAATCCTCAAGTCGCTTACCGGCAGCACCTGGGGAAAGGATAATGAAACTTTGGTAACCACGTACAAAGCAATTGGCCGGCCGCTCATGAGCTGCGCGTCACCAGTTTGGTCGCCTGTTCTTAAAAACACACACTGGAAAAGGCTGCATGCCTGTCAAAATGCTGCTATCAGAACTGCCACCGGGTGTCTTCTTATGACCCCCGAACACCACCTGTATAGTGAGGCGAAAGAGCTCAACATTAAAGAGCACAACGAAATGCTAAACCGGCAGTTTTTGTTAAATTGCCACAAACCAAGACATCCTAGCAAACGACTGCTTGATCTAGGCCCGCCTCCACGGGGGTTAAGGGAACATCTCCATAAGCACTATGACGATATCCGGCATCTGCCAACACAACCGTTTGAACCAGACAAGCATAAGCAGGCCTTCGTCATTTGTCGCTAGTTTCAGGTATTGATATATTCGGGTTTTGACGCTGCAACATATTAGCGTATCCTCCGACTTCACCACACGTGATATTCAAACATGGGCCTTTGGTATAGTGCTCAGTGCCAGTATCAGTGCTGTATTCACCACCTTCATTCATCTTCTTCTCGGTGATAATCGATGTCTCAGCGTTGGATCCCGATTAAGCTGCATCACCCGTTAGCTAACTAGTATTTTCGTCTTTACCTTTATTGCCAGCCCTCCTATTTATGCATTGCAGCTTTTTAGGTATGTGGTATTTAAGTACTTAGACTTCCCGCTTCGCTCTGCTTTGCAGATTTGGAGGTGTGGTTCCTGTTTACCCTTCCTCTTCTGTCTCTTAAAATCAGGCTGCAAAGTTGAGAATTGCTTATAGCAAAGTCTGTGAGTGAACTGTCTTCGACATTCTTCCACGCTCGATTTCGCGGTCGGTTGGGTCGATCACTGCAGTCAAGCGCTGCATAATTCTTAATGCTGTCCGGTATTGTGAGAGGGTTCTCCTAAACTCCATGTATCGCTTCCGTCCCAACATTAGTGCTGTTTCCGAGTTGGCAGACCGCTCCTTTACCGAGCGCACAGACTACACACTATCATGGTGTTGTAGCGACACTTCTCGAAGGGTTTTGCGATTGTAATCGATGTTGATGGTCCTTTCGGATATAGACCCGGTACGTTCCGATGACAAGTACCATTAAGATACAAGGCCGACCATCTCGGGAAAGATTTAATATGACCACATTACACCTTGTGGGCCATCCCGCCCCATCCCCGAGTTCCATGAAGAACTTGGGTCGCAAGGGCCTCGCCTGCTAAAGAAAGACGATTCGCCACGGGTAAGTGAGGTTTATAATTAGGTTGGATAAGCTATAAATTGCGCTAGCAATCCCTTGAGAGGGTTGCACTCCGCAATCCAATGAATCATTTGGTTATTTAGTCGTCTTCATTTGGGTATTTAGTCGCCTCCATCAAAGTTTCCAATTTTCTGTGTGAATGTGAATGTATTTCAGACAGGGAATAGGGATTTCGTGTTGGGTATACTGATTATCGGGATTTTGATTTTAGTGATAAAGAGGGTAACATCAACTCATTTTTGGTACGTATTTGGAGCTAGTGTAAATGTAGTATTAAAAACATCGTCATTATTATAACTTTTCATTCTGTCTTTAAAATAGCTTTGCTCGCGTCTCATATGTACACACCCATATGCGCACTCATATACATCTGGGTGTAAATATTTATAGATGCAAGTTTTGTCCATTGGCGTTTCCTGTAGCTTCGGAGCTACGATTACACTTAACGTCTCATAAAAACGAAGATCCGGAGACTCGTGAACGAAATATGACAGCTTTAAAGGAAGAAGAGGCTAAATTAAAGCAGCAAATATTGGAGGCAAAACTTGGAGGGTAAGAAAATAATGTGGCATTAACAGAATATTTGATCACCGCAATGTAGTGGTAGTCAAACAGTTTCAAATATGACCGCTTTTGCGAGCGTATTATTAGATATCGGACAAAAATAGAGTGAAGAACTTTATGTTTTATTCTCCCTTCCAAAAATACCAAATATTTACATATACTGAATAACTACTTGCTGTGCGATATACTGGTACGAATTTATAGTTAAATCGATTTTTAGTTAAGTGCACAAAAATTAAATTTTTATGCTCGCAATGTTCCGGTTAAGCTTTTTCTAGATACCAAATGGATTCAAGGGGTGTAGCGCAACCCTCTCAAGGGTTGCCAGCGCAATATATAGCTTCTCCAACCCAATTGCCAACCTCACTTATCCATGACGAATCCTGTTTCATTAGCACGGAGGCTCTGCCGACCCGAACTCCTCATGGATCTAGGGGGTGGAAGAGCGGGATGGCCTAGAAAGTCGCATGGGTCATAACAAACCGTTCCCAAGATGGTCGGGCTTGGTACCGGAACGTGCCGGATCTGCATCCGGCGAAGGACCATCAACATCAATAACACTCCCTAGGCCTTCGGGGAGTGTCCTTATCGCTACAACAACAACATATCACCTATGTAAGTTTAAATCTATCCGATACTCAAATTTGTTGTTTCTGGGAGCTGGAGGATGAAACGCCGGTACACATTCACTGCGAATGGCGTCGCTATGGCAATTTGTGAAACATGTGGTTATGTATATTGTAATAATTACCCACAGTGTCTCTTTGTAATTTTGTCAAATTGCTTCATGCTTATAATTGTTCCAAAAAACCCACTCGAGCACCGCAGCCACCACACATAGAGAAATATATCACTATATGTGTTAATAAAAGTTTTCGCCGTAGGTACTTTTTATTTAAACTTTATGATGTATGTACGCAATAGATCTGCACAAAACGATCACAGTGCTTCCAGGCCTAATAATAATAATCTCTTTATACATACATATATCAACATTTTATAAAATTTTTCCAGTTTTGTTTTTAGTTTTTAGATTTACTCAAATTATAGCAGAGCTGTAAAACTGTGCAATCAGCTGAAACTTTAAATCATTGATTTAAGAATGCTGTTTCTTCATTCATTCATTCCTTGTTAAGGAATTAGCTTAAAAGTTAACAAAGTCTTCATTCAGTAGTGGAAGAAAAGACTCATTCGAAGAAAGAATGAAGTAATTGATGAAACACAAAATGTTTTCAAATGAATGCAGCCTTTGCTCATGGTGGAATCACCAGGTGAAGTAAATAAAAAGACAGAAGATGTACGCTATCTGAAACGGTAGGGATGTATTTTCGACGGTCAGAAGAGGATAAAGTTTTTCCCGCTTTGAAAAAATAGGAGTAGAAAAATAAATACTGTGACGAATATTAGCAACAATAAGGCATACTATCATCTTTAAGCCGATACTAAGCAGTCACTTATATCTACATATACAAATCAATCATTATGTCTACACATATATACGTACAATCAGCGGAGAGAAACGCACAAACACATGCATATATCTGAGCTACTCACAAAAGTGGGAGTATAACTCTCATATACACGCGTATATGGCTATTAGAGGAAACTATACCGTGCATCTGTAGTTTACAGCTGTGTGAGTTATAGCTGGTACAGTCGTATATTCTAGAAGAGAAACGCCTAGAAGTCTGCGATACGAGGAAAGTGAAGAGTATAATGCAGCACCAGCTGAGCATGAGCAACTCATGTTGATTTAAGCACGCTATCTGTTGCGAAGTATAAGTGTTATTGTGAAGAAGACCAGTTGTGCATTATAGAGGAGTTGTTTATTCAACAGTTTAGCTGACCTACGAACGTTTAGTAGAAGGTGTTTGGTTTGTTCACACTATAACAAAATTTTTTTTTTTTATTTTGTAAAAACAAAAATAAATTTTTTGGTATATTGTTTATTCATTAATATTTATAAAACGTGTATTAAGTAACTTGTTTACTTTATAAAAATTTAAATATTATGGTAAAATTTTTAATTTAACGTTTTAGGTAAATTTTGTTATTATTGTTATTGGGTTTATTTGGGTGTATAAATCTTACAAATATAAAAACAATAAGTTTTAAAGTTTAAAAATATAAATTGGTTGTAGTTTTGTATAAATGATTTTGGTTGTGGTTCTGTGGACTTTAATTTGGTTTGTTAAAGAAGGTGTTGTTTTTTAATAGAAAGTAATTTGTGTGTATTGTTTGTAATGTGTTCAAATTTTGTTTTAAACTTTTTTTTCTCGTGAATAAAAATATAATAAAGTTGTTTATAATTTATAACATCTTTAATTATATCATATAAAATATCACAAAATTTATTTTAAAAAAAAAAATTTGTACAATTTTTTGTATAATACACGTTATATAGTTTTTAATTTGTGGTTAAATTTTTTTTAACAAAGAAATATTATTGCTTTTTTCTGTTTGTGGGTGTGGTTAATATTTTATGTTTTTTTATTAAATATAATTATGTTAAAATTATCTTATATTATTATGTTTATTTTCATTTATATTAGTTTTCTAGTACTATTATTTAAAAATCAACATCTATAAGCGGAGTTATGTTAGTTTCACGAGCGCGTTCGAGTTGGAGAGTTCAATAACTAACCCTCCCCCCCGTCTACTCACTCCTCCTCTTCATACTCCTATCCTCCCTAAATTCGTTTACAAATTGATCTTTTGTCAGAAGGGAATGGAATTATTGTTTGATTTGTTTGGCGGAGGATAATAAACGAAAAAAAAAGGAAGAGAATGAGGAATTAAAAATTCAATATTTGTTGTTTGAAAAATAAATTCCTCCCGCAAGAAGATAAGAAGACTAGATGAAGATAAACGAAGATAAGAGATTAAGATAATGGATTGTTCAGATTAAGATTAGAGAGAAGATGTCTGTTGGTACTACTTTTTCGAAGATTAGGATAGAGATGAGAAGAGATTGTCGTTTTGTATTGTTTTTTCTGTACAAGAAGGACATGAAGAAGGAGGAGGAGGACACATGGGCACAACCCAAAGTCCCCCCCAAAGTGGAAAGGGGAGTGAGTGGGAATAAACGTGAAATTAGTGATATTGTTGAAGATCCAAGCAAAGAGCAAAGCAAACAAGCAGAGCAACTGGAAGAAAGAAGAACGACGGAAGGCCCCAGAAGGAGTTAGTAGTTAAGTTTGTGTTGGAGCAAGAGCACATGGTAATATGGAGACCAGAGAAGAGCCCATGGAGAGCCACATTTGGTGGATGGAAGAGAGAAGGAGGAGCCAATAGAGAGCCATATAATAATGGAGAGCCATGGATAGAGCAACAAACCCCATGGATTTTATGAATTTTTTCTTGGATTCCCAACGGATTGCAAGCCATTGGATCTTTTGAAATACAACCGGCAATATATAAATAAAATTAAGCCAATAATCGCCAAAATAAAAGGGCAAAATTCATAAAATAAACTCGCGCTTACCTTTTACTTCAGGCACAACCGCGACACAACCAACCCAACCGAAAACCACCACCACACGCGACACGAAACAAACGCAACACCCAACACACTACACACGGCCCCACACGACTGACTCTACTACGGGAGAGGCAATGAAAAAAAGCATAAAAAAACCCCTAAAAAAAACAATGATGAGAAGGGCCAAAATAAAAAGTGGGCAAGGTGGAAGCAGAGGAAGAAGCAGCAGAGGAGAAGGAATTAAGAAGAGAAAGAGGAAAAACAAGCAGAAAGGGACTTAAAAAAGCCGGAAGCAGTGAAAGTCAATGGAAAGCAGAAGAGAAGGACATAAGAAGAAGAAAGAATAATTAGAAGAAGGAATTATATATTAATTGGAAAAGAGTATAAGAGTAAGGAGTATTGTCTTGTCATCTTGATGGCCCCCCCCCCCACCCGCCCGACGAGACGCAACAACAAAATTGATGAAGAGAAAAAAGAAAAAAAAAACGAAACAAAAAGGAAGAAAGAAGAAAGAAAAAACAGAGAAAAAAAACGAACCGAAACATCGCAAGCAGGGGCAGAAGACAGGTACGATAGATGCACAGGACGTGAACACGATTTTGGCTATGCTCCTTGCAATATCTGCTCACTCAACATCGGACAGGCATTTCAACTGGCCAGAACAGAAGACAGGACATACAGAACCAGAGAACAGAAAAAAGGACATATATGGCCACATCCCAACTGGAATCACAGGGAGACACGCATAAACATCCAAGATGGAAACACAACCTAGACTAGAATCGCAGGAGAACCGTTAATCTTTATAAACATCAAGAGTGAATGAAGCACAAGAAGAAGAAACGCGTTATTGCAGAAATGTCTCGCCGTCCGCAAATCTCATCCCCAAGGAAATCACAAAGAGACAGTTTATCTCTCAGCGATTCGGTCAGAAATAAACATATAAAATTGAGGCACTATATCAGAAATGTCTCGCGGCACAAATTTCAGACACAGGTATCATCGCAGATCTTTGCACCAACTAGGAACAGCGCGTATCGTATGGAAGAGAGAGAAAAAAGAGGAAACTAACCAGAGTTTCTTTAAGGAAAGGTTTCAGTGGTCGACCAAGATAAAAATGGAGGGGCCCGAGTATGCGCGAGAGAGATAGATGATTTTTTAAAGATCGTTATTCAGGCAGTAGTTACAATTGAACGTCCAATCATCTTCAAACGTCTATTCTGAAGGTGACAATCCCCAACGTTTGATGGTTCTGTTCTTCCAGGTATTTAAGATACAGTTTTGAGAAAACGTCCACCAACAGTGAAACCACTGACTGCTTTGAAGATAGAGTTGCTTGCTTGCTGCACTGTTCATGGAATTGAAAAGGGCCTGCCTGCAGCTGAGGTCTTACAAAAATTCCAGAAGGCGAACTGAAAACTGTTATGAAGCAATTGATGGGCGCTCACTAGAGAGACGATACGAACGAGATAGGAGGTACAGATATACCAAATGGAGTTACTGAAACGCTCCCCAGAGGGCTGGTTGAAACATTGCAAGAGTTTTTTTGCGTCGGACTGTTTGAAATGGCCTGTGGTCAAATTTAGCTGATATGCGGACGCACCAGTGGAAATACACCCGGAAAAGGTTAAAAAATCCCCAGATCTTTATTAATGGAACAGGGATGTCCGAAATGAAGGGGCGAGCGACATACGCCAACCCAAAAACCTTACATTCGCCCGAAAGAAAAGAAAAAAAAAAAGAAACGGTATCACATGCGCTGATTCAGGAAACAACAAAGGGGGGCGTTGCGTTTCGGTTTGTAAGCCCAGTTCTTCAAAGCACGACGTGTGAAGTAGAAAGGCACAGAGTGGGTAGACGCAATTTGAAAGGCTTTAAAAGGAACGCAACAGATAGAATAATGAGGCCAATCAAATGTTTTAAGTGTGGGAAGGGAAAGCCTGGGCACCATTGCACCGTCATTGCAGCCAGCCCGGTCCTGGTTAGTTCCAACTGGCTTGGTCATAAACGTTAAAGCTGGAGGAGGATAATAAGTAAGAAACGAGTCAGATTTGGTGGGGGGGGGAAGATCTTAAAAACTGGCCCCAAGCCTCGCTTTGAATGCCTGTGATATCTCATCTCGCAAATTGGAAGGAAAACCCGAGCAAGCAGTCTTACAGTCGAAGGAAATATGGATGGCAAAGTGCGTTTTTGTACTGACTGCTTCTCATTCCTTAATCCAGTTCTGATTTGCCCAACAGGAGAGTTGTAAAGCCAAATTACCTGGAGAAGGTTATGTGACGTACGGTATACTCGCGACGGAACGAAGTATAACCAAGTCCTAGGGATGAATGTTGATATGTGAAGCGTTATAATTGGGAAAGGTCATGGTTTCTATACAAATTCGTTTTTTTTGTGGCGGAGATTAGTTGATGGAGGGAAAAGTCATAATTGGGAAGTGGGACTTCTTTAGTTAACCAGGATACAGGATCGATATATATGCAGAGAAGGATTATGCGCTAAAGAACCAGGATATACCACTTAACTCACGTTTTGGAGAAAGGGTTTCAGCAGTTTGTAAGTGAGTGCTGGGGTAGGAGGAGACTTCAACAGAGACCACAAAAAGTCAAAGAAAGTAAAGCGGGCAAAGGTTCTTGATGGAACATGAATGGCGCCAAGAACAAATCAAACCCAAAGGTACCCGCAAGAAAAACCATGGCATTGACAAAACCCAATGGAGCACTCTAAAACGAACACGAAAAGAATTGTCCCAGAAGAAGAACGAGAAAGGAGAGGAAAGAGAAAGAATCAGAAAGAAGATATAAAATGCAAATTAGGATAGGAAAAGACATAGGGGCCGGTCGTTCGTTTCAAGCCACGCGTGGGCACACTGTTGTTGTGTGTTTGTTGCAGCATCAGAGCAGAGCAGGTAATCAGAAAGCGACCAGAGCAGCGCGCTTTGTTTTTTGCCAATGTTTTTTCTCGTTTTGTCTTGCATTGTTTTTTGCTTGTGCCCTTTATTTAGAAGCAGTTAGCGTTTTTGCACTTCCTACTGTTATGAAAACGTCAATAAGATTACTGATGATTGATTGCAAAAAGTCAATCCCCACCGTCAAGATCATCAAAAGCTCCTCCTGCGAAAGTAGTTCTCACAATGGCCAAAGAACAGATTTTGAGGAAGGGGGCGGAACGGCCCAGGGTTCAATGAGTAAGTAAGATTGAAACAAACGGTTACGATGAGAACAAAAAAAAGAAAATAAACAAAAACCACTCGGAAAGAAGCCAGGGATATATGAAAGGTCCTTGTCTTTGTCGGGTAGATAGATTTGGTTACTGTTATACAATCCTCACCGGCCAGGGAAGAACCCGGGAGAAAAGGTTGTTTTTTTTTCCATCCAAAATGTCGTTGTTTTGCAGTCCTGCCAGTTTGTTTCTTTTTGCAGCAGTAAGATTCTGTTATTTTGCAGTTAGTTGCGGAAGGGAAGAGGAGCTCGTACAAAGTTGTTGAAGAAAGAAAGGATCAGTCGTGATACCATTAACCGCCTATTACAAACCATTGGGAAACACGAAATAGAAGTGGCGTGGTTCATTTGGAAGAGGCCTAAGACATGGCGCAGCGTTTAGCCATCGAGAGATTGTTGTAGGACAATCAGACTTAGGTGATGAGGGCGAACTCAGTCAGTGTCAGTTTTGCTCTTGTAGATAGTTGTGACAAAATCTTAGCAACCACTAAGGCATCCACCCCATACGACATCTCTAAGCCGATACTAAGCAAGCAATTTCAACTGTTGTATCTAAATAAACAACATCAATCATAATGTCCACTTACACATATCTACGTACAAGAAGCGGAGGAGAAAACGCCACAAAAACATGCATATATCTGAGCTACTCACAAACAGTATTGCAATTATGTCGGTCAGGGAAGTATCACTCACATTATCACACGCGTCGTATATGGCTCCTATGCGGAGAGAGAAGGCTATAAGTCGTGCATCTGTAGTTATAGCTGGTATGTAGGCGTAAACAACAGTAGTGAGGTAAGTAAAATCTCTCAGGAAGATGAAAGATCTGCCCTAGAAGTATGCTGATACGAGGAATGGAACACTAGGAGTATAAAAGCAACCACCCCGTCTAGCTTGAAGGCATGAGCAATCAGTATTTGGATGTTAAGCACGCTATTGGTTGCGAAGTATAATAGTATAAGTGTTTATGTGAAGTACTTACTTTATTAAAGACCATTTTGCATTTAAGTGAATAGTGGAGTATTTTATTCGCCAAGTTTAGCGATATACGAACGATAGCCAGAAGGAAGGTGGCACAAATTATATAAGGGGAAGCCATTACAGAAATTTGCTTTTTGCAAGCATCATCTAGTTCTGCAACCTAACGCATATTCAAAACAGTGAATATATTGAATATAAAAGGACCACGTGCGATCAACATGCTAAGGGCGAGTTACACTAACTCTTTTAGCAGACTGATATCGGATAAAAAAAAAAAATTCATTTCAGTTTTTTTTATGCGGGTGGGGCGGATCGGGGAAGTATGGGGAAGATTACCCTTGTTGCTTTAAATGTATTGTGAAAATATTATTTGAAGCAATTTTGTTAATTTATTTATAACATTTATTTAATTATTAGTTTCAGGGGGAACGGACAAGGCGACCCAGGCTGTCCTCGAATATACCTTTGTAAATGTCGCTTTTCAAAATCCTTTTCGCCCGGGAGGAAGGGAGGGGATCCTGTCCTGACCACTACTTTGTCACGTTTCTTGTTTTTTTTTTTTTTTACAAACTTTTTCTCAAATTATGTAAAAAAAACAAAATTCAATTTGGCCACTCCCTTTAAACTGTGATGAGCAGTAAATTCAGATCGGATGCGGCCACCAAATTAAAGTGACCCTCCAATTTTTCAACTGCAGTTGAACTTTCATTGAAAACCCGACGCAGAACATAAAAGAAAATTTGTGTTATTATATATAGTTACGTATGTACGCAATTATTATTTTTTTTTTTTTTTTTTAACTTTTCTGCCTTTGCGGAACTTAAATGGGTTTCGGACTTCGATGAAAAAGTTGTACAGTCAACTTGGAAGTGATCGTTTATACTTTAAATGTGCTGGTGCCATCTCTAAAATTTCATTGAAAATGTTCATATCTGCTTTGTGGAGGAGTTGTGTTGGTGAGGTCATTCAACATATGCCTTCTAATTTAAATATAACAAAGTTAGTAGTATAATCAGAATATCCCAAAAAAAAAAACGCTTGACAGTGAATTTCATGATGTATTTCTAATGTACCAAGTTATTATTTACCCAAAAAATATGTCAGGGCATAGACTAGCCTGCGGCACAAGTCGGCAAAAAAAACAAGAGATGTTGACCGAAGAGAGAGCTTGTTCAATATATTCTAAATTAGAATTCTTTAGTGTAAACATTCTCTCATCTTAGTGAGGTCTCTCTGATTTTTTAGCGCCCCCCCCAAACAGCAAGAGCAGTGAGTTTTTAAAATGGTTGTATATTTAGAATGCCCATTATTTCTAGCGAAGTATTTTCATAAATAAGGTTGTTGTTCTGTAACAGAAAATGTGGTGTTCTGTAGGATGTGAAAAACATTCTTCGAAAGTCTTCAGTAGACTTGTACAGGTAAAGATTCCTTGGTTGAATATGACGTGAATGCAAATAATTTGTTTTAACAAAGACCTGTTTACTTTTTTTTTTTTTTTGGGAACAAATTAAACATATTTGTAACGAATTTAGGAAATTCCGCTTATTCCAAATCTTACTGATAACGTTCGAATCGTTAAACTGTTGATAAATACTCACTATTCAATAATGCAAAAATGGTCTTTATTAGACTACTTTGAAAGTACTTCACAATAACACTTAACTTGACAACCAATAGTGCTTAAATCAAACTGATTATGCCTACTCAGCTTTCGCTCCTTTTATACTCTCTGCTGTCTCGTTCGCACATACTTCTAGGCGTTTCTTCTGCTAGAATTTATACTGTTTACAGCTATACGCGTCGCGCTTGTGTATCTTTAGTTTATAGTCTCTGGCATAGACATATGCGCGTAGTATATGGTGAGTAATGTTAATTGCATCTTTACTCGTGAGTTATCTCAGGCTATATGCATGTGTTTGTGCGTATCTCTTCGCTGCTTCGTATGTACATATGTGTAGACATAATGATTGAGTTGTTTATGTATATATACAAGTGACTGAGTTTACGCTATCGGCTTACCTTAGAGTTGATAGTAGCCCTTAGTATTGCTAATATCGTTACAATATATAATAGAAATAGCAAAAATATGGACGTATTAGTTTAACACAGCCCTACGTATGGAAGCCAACATCAAAGATACCCAAGTGAACACTTTTTCAGATAGCCTGAACGACAGAAGCAGAACAAGAAGACTCTTAGAGCGAGCAGACAATTTACGGTCTTCTTACTTTCACCTGGTATCCACCTGCCTTGCTGAGGTCTTTCTTTTTAATCTTAATATTATGTAGGGTATATACCGAGACAATCCTTACTGGTTGTTGCTTGAGATAGCGTTTGCATCTACACCCTATTTTAACGTATTGTGTCACTCGAAGACAGTTTATGCACTATTTACGGAATCTTGTTACATTCTTTCGTTTTAGTGTGTAAGGATAAAATCACAAATTAACTTTTTAATACTCATCTGGCAACATCGTCTAACATATGTGAAGCTAT
>JARSSU010026336.1:0-41852 GCA_029619165.1 Eurosta solidaginis
CGGATCTACGCCGCCTTTCGTAGGAGAGGAGTGCATGGTCCTGTCATATTTATCTTAAGTCATTCCACGATCGCTCTACCCGACATTTGTAGCATGGTAGGAGATAGGAGCATACGGGCCCGGGGATTTAAAGCTAGTGGAAGTCTGCACCGCCTATTCGATTTTGATATCAGTCATGAAGAAAATTATAATATGCGAGAAATGTCTCCCAAGGATGAGGGAGCTGCATTCCTCTAAAACCTTATTAAGGAAAGGTCTGCCCAATTCCGATTACCATCATTTGGCAAAACCGCTTAGTACTTAATTCGTTTCGACAGTTTTGTTCGTCCTACAAATCGTCCCAGACACTTCTCCTTTGCTGGATCTGCCAATTGGAAACATCAAAGAAGTCCTGCTTCTTCTGCTTTCACAGGCTGGTGCGGATATGAATCCCTTTAGACTGCATCATCTTCCTTCATTCGTATAATATGGGCTGTACAGCATAGCCGCTGTATTTGTAGGTGTCCGTAATTATTTCGTGGAACTTTTTTCTAGAAAATTTCTCAAGCTGCCTCATTGATGTTGGCTATCGTCCACGTGTCTGCACCTTATAGCAGGACGGGTACGTGAAGTGACTTGCACAGCTTGAATTTCGTTTGCCGATAGAGTACTTTACTTCACAAGTGTATACTAGAGGTTTTCACTTAATCGGCGGCGGCGGCGTGGGCTCTATTATATACCGACGCCAACAAAGTGATCGGCGTAAACCTCTGAATTTAATGGCTGGACTTCAGTGTATACCATTGTCCACAAATAATGATTACGATCTGGAAAAATATCATTAACTTGCTGATGAAGATCCGGGAGCTTGTAAAGCGAAAATTTAAAAAACATTATATTTGCAAAGGTTTTGTTTATATTGTAACGAATTTAGTGCAATTCCCCTTATTTGCAATCTTCTGCTAACGTTCGAATCACTAAACTGTTGAATAAATAACTCCACTATTCAATAATGCAAAATGGCCTTTATTAAAGTTCTTCCCAATAACACTACTATTTGCTCGCCAGATAGCGTCTTAAATCAACTGATTGTCGTGCCTCTACTGTTGCGGCCTTTTATACTCTGTGATTTCTCGTTTGCATACTTCTAGGCTCTTCCAGAATTTTACTTAGTTACTGCTATATAATTGCATACTTTGGGAGCATCTCAGATAAGATATCTGCATGTGTTTGTGCGTCTGTTCTCAGCTGCGTGTACGTACATATGTGTAGACATAATGATTGATCTATTGATGTGCATACAAGTCACTTCTTAGCATCGGCTAGAGATGATAGTATCCCTTAGTGTTGCTAATATTCGTCACACTGCCTCCACCTAAGTCTGATCGTCCCGATCGAGACAAATATTCTCGATCTAAACGCCGTTAGCATCTCCAAATGTACCACTCTTGTATTTCGTGTTTCCCAATGGTTTGTATGCGGTACATGGTCCACTGATCTTCTTCACAACTTTGTACGGGCCTTCCCAACTGCACCGAAATTTGGATGGAACACCTTTTCGCCGGTGAGGGTTGTATAACAGTACCAATCTCCCGCCAGAAACCTTCGGCGAATTATTGTGATCATCGTACCTGCGTTTCATCTTAATAATCATTATCCTGGATCGTTCCCTCGCACTCTGTTGCTTGGCCAATGAGCTACTTTCGCAGAGCTTGCGCTTGACGGATTGGCTTCGCATAATCATCGTTCCCACGTTTCACAACAGTGGTGCGCCCCTGGCTTGAAACTACCCTCGCATTCCTTCTGGGAAATTCTTTCCTTCGTTTTCGTGCGACCCTTTGGTTTTGTCAATGCCAGTGTTTCTCTCGCAGGTACTTTGATTTCGCTTTATTTGGCCATTCGATCCATCAACGTTTACCGTTGACTTCCGTGGTCTTTGTCGAGTCTTCTCCACCAGTACTCCATTACTGCTGAACCCTTCCTCCAAACTAAAGTTAAGTGGGTACATCCTGGTTCTCATAACGCATATCCCTTCTCTGCATATCGATCTTGATGTCATGGGTCTACTAAGAAGTCCACTCCCTATATGACTTCATCAACAATCTCCGCCACAGTGAATTTGTTTAGAACCATGACCTTCCCAATTAAGACTTCACAAATTACTTCTCCCTGGACTTGGTTATACTCGCCTGCAACCTTGCTCCAGGTAATGGCTTTACTCTCCTATTGACTAAATCAGATCGAATGAAGGAATGAGATGCGCCCGTATCTACAGTCAGTACACGCTCCTTGCCATCCACATTCCCTCTGACGGTAAGTCTGCTTGATTTGCTTCCAATTTGTGACAGATATCACAGGACATTCAATATCTCGGGCAAGTTTTCGATCTTTACATCTGACTCGCTCTTGCTTATCTCCTCCAGCTTTGCGTTTACGGCCACCCAAATTGGAACTACCAGGACCGGTGCTGCAATGACGAGCAATGAGACCTGGTTTCCGCACTTCAAACATTTGATTGTTACTTTTAAAGCTTCTAAAATTGCGTCTACCCACTCTGGCCTTTCCACTTCCACACGATGAGCTTTGTACGCTGGCTTACTCAAAGTGAGGCAGTTTCCTGAGTCAGTGCATGGGATACCGTTTCAGCAAATGTTGGCTTTGGGTTCGCATATGTAGCTCGTTTCGTTTCTACGTCCCGTATGCCATTTATAAAACTCTGAATTTTCACCCTCTCGGTGTACTCCACCGGTGCGTCTGCATTTGCCAAATGAGCCAACCTTTCAACATCCGAAGCAAACTCTTGCAAAGTCTCATTAGCTTTTTGGTAACGATTTTGTAACTCAATTTGTTATGTCTGTTTTCTATGCTCGCATCCATAACGTCTCTCGACAGCGACCATCAATGCTTCATAGTTGTTCCACTCTCCTTCGGGAATCGTCTGTAGGATTTCGGCTGCTGGCCCCTTCAATGCTACGAACAATGCAGCAACTTTATCTTCAGCATTCCAGTTGTCCGCTGCTGACGTCTTCTCAAATTAAAGCTTAAATACTTGGAATGGAACAGAACCATCAAACGTTGGGGATTTTACCTTCAGAGTAGACGTTGAAGTGATTGGACGGTTCAATTGTAACTCCTGAATCCGATCTTTCAAAGCATCCATCTCGGCCTCCACTTTATCTTGTCGTTCACTAACAGCCTCCAGCTGCGATGAGAATTTTGTTTCCTGTGCCTCCAGCTTTGTTGAGATACGCTATTCTTGTGCTTCGAGCTGTAATGTTATGCATGCTTCTTGTTCTTTTAATTGTTCTGCAATTTGTGACGGCATGTGTGTTTTCTGTTCTTCCAATTGTGATGACATGTTGATAGATATTTGTGATAACATTTCGGACATTTGTGCCGATATTGCAGCCAATATCATGTTCAGGTCTGTGTTCGCCATTGTCTGCGGTGTTTCATTTTCTCCTCCAATTTCGTTGTCTCCATCAAGATGAAAGTCATACTCTTCCACGTCAATTCCTTCTAATTTCATTGCCTCTCGTAGTCGTACCTGAAGATCGAGTTAAATGCCGGTTGTATTCAATCCACGGCTCTCCAACTCCTTCAGTTGCTGGATCTTCAATTCACTTAACTTTGCCATGTCCTTGTTATCCTCTGGAATTTATTCAAAAATTCCTCTTCTGACACCAATTGTAACGAATTTAGTGCAATTCCCCTTATTTGCAATCTTCTGCTAACATTCAAATCACTAAACTGTTGAATAAATAACTTCACTATTCAATAATGCAAAATGGCCTTTATTAAGGTTCTTCACAATAACACTACTATTGCTCGCCAGATAGCGTCTTAAATCAAACTGATTGTCGTGCCTCTACTGTTGCTGCCTTTTATACTCTGTGATATCTCATTTGCATACTTCTAGGCTCTTCCAGAATTTACTTAGTTACTGCTATATAATTATAACTACAGATGCACGTGTATAGCTCTCATATGCGCGTGTATTTGTGAGCGACACTTCCACAATTATAATTGCCTACTTTTGGGAGCATCTCAGATAAGATATCTGCATGTGTTTGTATGGGTGAGCGACACTTGCCAACCATTGCATACTTTCGGGAGTATCTCAGATTTATGCATGTGGTTGTGCCCTGCTTCTCCGCTGCGTGTACGTACATACTTATGTGTAGACATAATTATTGATTTATTGATGTGCATACAAGTCACTGCTTAGCATCGGCTTAGAGATGATAGTATCCCTTAGTGCTGCTAATATTCGTTACAATATGCACTTAAGGAAATCGACGTTTCGGTATTTCGGAAAGATCCGCGGTTTTTGCCTCAAAATCTCGTGGATCGTTCAAAAAATTTCAGGAGTAGCTCCTTGTGTGTGTGCAGTTTCACCGAAGGAGATGTTCTGGGCTAACTCTAATACCCGTCGTCGGCACGATTTCTTTAAATTATTTGTGGCTACATGCTGGTCATGCACAAAGGCGACTTACGGTTGCTATCAATTATATAATAATAGTCATGACACTCGTTGTACAGTTTTAACGATTAGCGTCAATGCTAGCTTATTGTTGATCGCGCCAAAGGGCGCCTTCAGTTTGTCGGCTGTTTTTAAGAGCTACAATTCCCGACGTGAACAGTAGCAATTCCGACCATCAGTCGCTACCACGCATCCTGGCCCTTATACCATATGCCAGCACAGAAGCTATAGGACTGCGACTTCGAACTCATACCTTTGTCGACGTAACTTTCCTGGAAGCCCTGGGTGTAGCTCCGAAGATTTTCTGAGAAATGTTTTTTGTCGCGCTATGCTTCCGAGCTAGACCAAAAACACCTTGAAACGTTAGGGCGTAACTATTCGGCCAAGAATGCCGCCCTCGAAATCATAAACAGACTAAGTGGATATCATTGCGTAACACATGGGTGAAAATCGTATAATCCTTGGCGCATCTACATAATTTAAACTTTACAAGGACGGTGGATAAAAGTTTTAAAATGTAGACCAAAATTTGCAGACATTTGTGTTCGATACATTGACCTCAATAGTCTTCGTTTCCGGCCTTATGATATAAGATCTCATTACGGATGACCGCCTTCAGTTTTCAGACTAGCTCAACTATCCCCTACGTTAAGTTAGTAGAACACCCGGTCATTTGTTAGACTGTCTTGAGAAAGCTTTTGCTTCACCACTTTGTGTTCTTGCGAAGGACAAATCCTAACCTGGTTAACAAATGTGCCTACGTATTCACATTTGTAACAGGAGCCGTCACGTGTTGGTCATATTTAAACATGGTTGATAGGCTATATCCATGTGATTCACTCCAAGGGACTAGTTGGGATAGGGCCGCCAACTTTAGGAAATGTCAAACCGGGGGACTTCGGTGTGGAATGAAGTGTGAAAATTAAAATTAAGATTTCAGACGCTATTTTATAGTTCAGCAAATAAGTGATTTTTCAAACCCTTCTCATACGTGTTGAAGATATGTACATATGCAACTTAAGTATGAGCTGAGAATCATTTCAAACCACTGGAGCCTACTAAAGGATTTTGCATCACTGATTTCGCTTATTCTTTCAGCCAATCGGGATATAAAATTCGGCATCTTTTTCGGGTAACTGCTTTTTTAACAACTTGAGGAAATTTGAAAATATGTTCGTCTAGGGACATTTTGTTTAAATACATTGTCCTTTATTAATTTTTTAAAAAATGATGCGAAGTGAGCATTTAAATTTATTATATAACTTTTCTTTAAATGTTTTGTTTTAATAACTTGGTGAGTTCGGTGATGCAAAATCCGTGTTAAGATGGCATTGAAAGCTCCTGTTTTCTCAAATAACTTTTGAACGGTTAGAAAGTGTTAAATTTCGCAATTGGATTTTTATAACTGGCAGTGATGCGCATCCCCTGATACCCCTTTTGGCCATATCGGACCAATTTTCGACATGAACAAATAAATAGCCTAGACAGTCTTAAAAGAGTAGAAAATATAGTAACGCACCGAACGCCGCCGCCGCGCCGGTATTTTTGACATTCGGCGGCGGCGTGCGAAAAACGTCGCAATCGGCGGCGTATATCTCTAGTGTATACTCAGTCCAAAGTAACATTCTTGGCAATGGTAATCCTCCGCTGTATTTCTATGCTTACGTTTTTTTTTGTATTAATGCTGGTTCCCAAATAAACGAAATATTTTACTATTTCCAAATTACGGCTGCCAAGGCGCAAACGTGCCTGATTTTTTGCATGATGTCAGCAGGTACTTCGTTTTGTCCTCGTCCTACCATCAAATCCTTCCCAGAGTGTTAAAGTTCTGGAGCATGCTCCACAGCTGTTTTTCTGCCTTAAAAACATGTACCTCATTTAAGTAAACTAACAATAAGAGCAGGACAAGTTTCACTTCACATATGTACATTTTTATTTTATATATATTATATTTACATTTCCACATTTTCATCATTCAGGGTAATGAAGTTGATGCGTTTTGGTGCTTTGTTGGCTTTATGAACATGATTTTTGCTAATTTCGATATCGATCAAGCGGGTATGAAAACACAATTTCGTCAATTACAACGTTTAATAGAATTTTCAAATCCACGCCTATACAACTACATGGCCACACACGATTCTGATAATATGTTTTTTTGCTTTCGTTGGTTACTTGTTTGGTATAAGCGTGAATTTTCTAACGATGATGTGCTTAAGTTATGGGAGTGCCTTTGGACGCGTTTACCGTGTCCAAACTTTCATTTGTTTGTCTCAGTGTCCATATTGGATCAGCAAACAGATGTTATAATTGAAAACAAATACGAATTCACCGAAATTTTAAAACACATTAACGAACTCTCCGGACATATCGATGTAAAGCGTACCCTGGAAATCGCCGAAGCAATTTATCTACAAATTAAAGCAGCAGACGATTTGCCAAACGACATTCGTCAAATTATTGGAGAACAACTTTTAGATTCGGATAAAGACGATGCCGAAAATATAAGTGAACATGATTTTGCTGATGATTTATATGAATTAGTGCATAAACCAGAAGATGAGCGGCGACAAGAGGAGCAATTCGATGAAGCATGCGAACGGTCGATGTTTTTAAATTACACGTAGATATAGCAAGCTATGAAACGAACTATTTTGTTTTTTTTTAATCTAATTAGCTCTTAGACACATTAAAATTAAGCGTTTTATAAGCAAAGTGAAGGCGATACGAAAAATATCGTACTATATATAAGAAAAAAATATGCGTCACATTCGTATCATATTTGCAAACATTTGTTCGCGTCGTATTCCGCTAATGAACTGATGATTCTAGTTTAATATGGTTTTTCTTTGTACAAAATTCAAATAAATATTTGTGAAAACACATAGCTGTAATTTGTATGAGCTGTAAAAAAACATATGTAGATCAAAATTAATTTAATTCATTTAGTTGGCCTATTTAGTAAAACTTAAATTTTACCAACTTGAATTCCTATTTTATTATACAAGCTCATAAGAACAATTCATTATAATTGGATATTATTTATATTTCATCCTTCATTTATCTGCTCTTATAATTGGTTATTAATGGTTAACTGCAAACACTGATATAAAAAAATATGTAACAACGAAAACAAATGTATGTAATCTATTTAAAACTTCGTATAGCACACAATAAACATACATATATGCAAATGCCAATATAATAAACTACAACTTGGATTTTATTACTGTGGATTACTTTTACTTCGGTTTGCGTCGTGCTATTTTTAAGTGCCCTACAAATTGGGGCGATGAAGCCTACATATTTATGTCGACTCCGAACGGTAAGTGCAAGGCAGATAAGTTTTCACCGAGAAGCTTAATGGCAGAAATACGCTCTGAGTGCTTGCGAATCTACTGCTGAGGGGCGATTGAGAATAGACCAATTTTATTCAAATTAGGTAAGTAAGTCGTTTTTATGAAAGCAAATGTTGTATAGCCTGTTACAACACGATATTTAAATATGTATGTACAACTAATTTCTTTTAAGTCATTTAATGTTCGTGAAGTTTTTCTTTAAATATATCTTGAAAACAGGAGCATAATGTTAAAAGTTTTATCGCATAAACGTTGCATCATAATACTTTTGAATAATGCCACTTTCACACATATGCTTAATGAAATAATTAGTCAAGTTGTCTACATTAAATCCCTTATTGAACTCAATCTTCCATACAAAATACAAATTCTTAATTATCTCATTATTGCTTTTTTGAATGCAGACCTGTTACATTTGAATTAGCATTAGTAATCAATTAATTAGATGCCTATTTTAATGGCCAATGATTATTTCAATTGTTTTCCGAAAAAAGCAATTACTAATTGATTACCATTAGAAAAAAACAAAAAAAAATCATGATTTTTGCATCATATAGGGCGAATGGTATATGAGCGTTGATCTAAACATATTCTCCGGTAAGTATACACGCTTATGCATATTTTACTTATTACTTATTGGCGCTTAACCGTCTAAACGGTTATGGCCGTCCAACAAGGCGCGCCAGTCGAGTTTAAATCGTTTTCCACCTGATCCTTCCAACGGAGTGGGGGCCGCCCTATACCTCTGCTTCCATAGGCGGGTTCCGATAGAAACACTTTCTTGGCCGGAGCATCATCTTTCATTCGCATAACATGGTCTAGCCAGCGTAGCCGCGGCGTTTTAATTCGCTGGACTATGTTGATGTCTGCGTATAGCTCGTACAGGTCATCATTAAATCTTCTTCGGTACTCGCCATCGCCAACGCGTAGAGGTCCATAAATCTTTCGAAGAACTTTTCTCTCGAACACTCCCAAAGGCGCTTCATCTGCTGTTGTCATGGTCCATGCTTCTGCCCCATATAGCAGAACGGGTACGATAAGTGACTTGTAGAGTATGACTTTCGTTCGCCGAGAGAGGACTTTACTTTTCAATTGCCTACCTAGTCCAAAGTAGCATTTATTGGCAAGATTGATTCTTCGCTGGATTTCAGTGCTGATGTTGTTGCTCATGTTGATGTTGGTTCCCAAATAAACGAAGTATTTTACTATTTCGAAATTATGGCTGCCAACAGTAGCGTGGTTGCCCAGGCGCGTATGCGCTGACTCTTTGCTCGATGACAGCAGGTACTTCGTTTTGTCCTCATTCACCATCAAACCCATCTTTACCGCTTCTTTTTCCAGTTTGAAGTAAGCAGAACTAACAGCGCGGGTGTTCAGGCCGATGATATCAATGTCATTAGCATATGCCAGTAATTGCACGATTTTATAGAATATTGTTCCAGTGCGGTTAAGTTCTGCAGCTAGTATAATTTTCTCCAGCATCAAATTAAAGAAATCGCACGATAGGGGGTCACCCTGTCTGAAACCCCGTTTAGTTTCGAACGGCTCGGAGAGGTCCTTCCCAATTCTGACTGAGCTGATGGCGTTGCTCAACGTCATTTTGCACAGCCGTATAAGTTTTTTGGGGAAACCAAATTCAGACTAGCGGCATATAGGCAGCTCCTTTTCGTTCTGTCGAAGGCAGCTTTAAAGTCGACGAAGAGGTGATGAGTGTCGATTCTCTTTTCGCGGGTTTTTTCCAAGATTTGGCGCGTTGTGAAAATCTGGTCGATGGTAGATTTACCAGGTCTGAAGCCGCACTGATAAGGTCCAATCAGCCGGTTCACGGTGGGCTGCAATCTTTCGCACAGTACACTTGAAAGGACCTTATATGCGATATTAAGAAGGCTGATTCCACGATAGTTGGTGCATTTTGCAGTATCCCCCTTCTTGTGGACTGGGCAAAGAACACTTAGATTCCAATCGTCGGGCGTGCACTCGTCCGCCCATAGTTTGCTAAGAAGCTGTTGCATGCCCAGACAATATGTAAAAAAATGTTGGATTCATAGGTTGGCATCCAAAAGCTTTCATTTAGCAACGATTTTTTATGGTTTCGTCCTTAAGTCTAGCCAATTTTGTCATATCCAAAATAAATATACACTATTTTGGATAACGTTATGGCTATGCACTGATTATTTTGTACATACAAGTACATTGCTGGATGTAACGGTATATCGTGAGCGCTTTTCTAGGCATATGGGTACCAATGAACTGCAAAAATCGAACACAACAACGTTCGATTACATTCGGCAACATGATCGTGTTCAATGATCCAACTTGCTTAAAGCGCCAAAAACACGACACGAACATTTCCGCGAAAATTCCCGTTATGTCATGTTTCTGCGACCTTTTCTGTCGTATATGGTGGTGTTTGCCAGTTCGCGCAAATGTTCGCCAAAAATCAAAATATTTTAATTTTTGGCGAACATTTGCGCGAACTGTTTCGTGCGTGTATGGCGAAATAGCTCATAATCGTAGTAATTTCTGAACGGAACAGACGTGCGCGGAAAAGTAAAATGGACAATAAAAAATTTCTGAGTGAATTTATTGAATCTTCTCTTTTTACGCTTAATTGCCACAGAGAGCAATATTGCTGCAGCACAATTGTTGTGCGTATTCATCGCTGTCTGAAAGAGAACTAATGTTCGGCCAAAAGTTCGTATGGCGTATGGCCAAAGCTGCGAACAAGATTGCGGAATGTTCGCGGAAATGTTCGTGTCGTGTATTTGGCGCTTAAACGAACATAATCGACATTGATTTAAAATCAACCAACTTATTGCATGCGTGAATATAATCAATTCAGGCGTTTGCTCGTTTGCCTCAAGGGCGATTACATTCATCGGAATGAAAAGGCAAATATGAAAACTCCATGCGTCTGAATATTTGCATGATTCTTCTGCCCTTACGTCACGGCGACAAGCTCCATAAAAATATACATATAAGCATATATATAAACATTGCTTACAATTCTGTTTGTTTGCCGAACTAAACGATACTAATTCTCGTTCTGTGATTTTATTCTCCGCTTGCCTTCGTTTGATCAATACAATCGTACGCAAAACCTGTTCGTTCATTCGATCGCAATCATGCTAACAGAGTCTTGGAAAGACAGATGCTGAGTTTATTCAATTATGAGTTTATTCAATATCAGTTTATTCGCATGATTGAATGTGAATGCAAGTTTTAGTGTTTGATTAAATCAAGAAAATTGTGATTTTTGCAGTTCACTGATGGGTACATACATACCCACCTACAAATTATAGTGTCTATAGATGTATCCGACGAATACCTTGCGGGGGAGTGCGTATTGTTTTACGACAAAACAATATGCTCAAACAATATGTATGAGTAATACTACTTAGGTCGATAGCTTCACTTCTAACTGGAGCGATCCTCTAAGTTGTCATTCATCATCATGATCAGTTGTCTAACCAAAGATTGTTATATCCCAAATAAATTTATTAACATATGTCCATGTACATTAGATTGAAGCTTCTTTTAATTTCCTTATGATTACGTCTAGAATATTCCCCCCTATTGCGAGTGTCGATTGCAGTAGATAGTCGACCGCTGAGCGATAATCGATTATCTTTATAATGTATACAAATTATGTTATATACATCGAAAAGTTGAAAAAATAGCAAAATCTGTTTGTATAAAATAACTGTTTATAATGGTCCAAAGATTTGGCGATTAATTTGTATAGTAATAATATTAAATGCAAAAAATGGAATCGACAAATTGTCGATTCTATTCCGATCGACACTCACAATAGGGGGGATTTCCTATAAAATTTAAATTTTGCATAGTGAGCCATATTCTTATTACTAACAATGGAAATTCCAAACACATTTGTTTGCCTATCATACATTATTTTTTTCGACATGGTTGGATATTTTCCAAGAATATATATATACATATATACATTTTAAAAGTCTATAACAGCGGTCGGCTGCTAACACGTGCCCTTAAAGGCTTAGATTGACCTCAGTATTAATAATCCGAAGGCAGAAAACAAAAATTTTTGAGTCGTTCAAAATATATTAACGAAGAAAAATGCTTATATATGATAAATCTCTCTAAATGGGAGGAAGAACACTCACATAGTGGCGATGATATGAAATTAATATTACTAAAATAAAGCGAACAATATGATAAACTTTGATTACAAAACAATCAGTGCATAGCCATGACTTAATCCAAAATAGCGGACATATTAATTTTAGATACTAAACGAAATCAGCTTGACTTAAGGATGAAACCATTATTATTTTATATAATGAATGTAATAATGCTCATGTGTATATACTTACCTGAGAATATGTTTGAATCAACGCTTATATACTATTCGCCCTATATGTTGCATGTATATATTCGCCTCGATAAGCGCTTTCAACAAAGCGGAAAAAAATCAAAAAAAATTAAAAAAAATCAAAAATAATCATTACTTTTGATTTTTTTCTAATTTTTGATTATTTCTGATTTTTTTCAATAATCGGAAAAATCATGATTTTTTTTTGATTATTTTTTTAATCAATTGAAAAGTAATCATTAAATATAGAAAATAATGGCAAGTAATCATTATATCGCGTTTCAAGACAATAATCAATGGAACGGCTAATCATTACCATTAGTAATCATTATTTAACAGGTCTGATTGAATGCCTAATCGAGTGAAAAAATCCAATCGGTTTTGCTTGGTCCTTCGAATTTTATTGTCAATGCAACAAATGACAATCAAAAATAAATTATTTTCAATAATTTACGAAAAATAGAAAAAACGCGAAAAATTCAAAATTAAATTTTCGCTGCATTTCTGCAAAAGATAATAATATGGCTTTTTCAATAGCCACATATTTGGTTAGATGCAACATCTATGGGTAGTTGCGCAGGCATTTTATTTTGATTGTATTTATAGTTAAGAAGGAAACGACTGCTTCCATTTTAATTGTTTTTTGTAAAAACGAAATATTTTTTGGGCTGCTGACGACAGATGTCGCTTAAAGAAGCAAAAGGCCCTGTATGAAAAGGGAAACTTAATTATATCATAAAATAGAATTTTTATTAAAAGCTAATAGCCCTGAATAATGTAAATTGTTAGATTTGTTGAGCTAAAGGCTTCACAGATGAATAAAACTTATTTTTTTGTTTATATTCATTTACAATTTATTTGATCGATATTTCGACTTCAATCTGAAGTCATCATCAGGGACATATGGATATATATGATCGACCTTGCTCCCCAAACAAGTTGTGCGAACAGTACAGCCCCATAATGTGTGTACGTTTGCCCTATATGTGTGAGCAGGATGAGCAATCACATAAATCGGTACGATACTGATGGATAATCACAAAAGTTCCCGATGCTCGATGCTATTCGAAATGTTACTGAAGATTTCACGCGTTCATCGTCACAGATAGGAACATTTTACTATGCAATTAAGGGGTACACTTTTTGCTGGGATGTTTTTTGTTGGCAATAAACGTTGTAATTTTAATGGAACTCATAGTATATGTATATTATTTATTTCTTTGCTTCATAGCTTCTAGTCTACAATGCTGGACGACTTTGTCCGTCCCCAACAAAGCACGTCAGCAAATATATTAATCGAAAAAGCTAACCTTATAATTTAGCCGGTAATTCCAGTTTTTAAAAACCTTTTTATCCCAATTCGGTGGACGCTTCCACGGGAGTTTACCAAGATCAATTATCTAGCAAAGCCTTCGAAATCTCATTTGCTGTGTTTTGCATATTTTAAGATGATATACAGTTTTTAAGCTGCTTGTTTTCTGGTTTTCTACTGATGCATTATGCAAGGAGGCGGATGCTCTCAAGGATTTTGAGTATGAGAAATAGGCCGAATAGGTTCACTTACGGTTTGGTTCAGCCTTTGCAATAAACTAGGCTATCTGATATAAAGCTAACGTTATGTAAAGAGTCATTATAAAAGAAATCATCGAAGTCTCGTCTAGGTGACTACGTTAATGTTGGTTTCCATAATTTCGAAAAAGTAAAGGACTATCTGGGAGCTGACTAAGTAGACAATTGAAAAGTAAAGTCCCTTCACCTTTGACGCACCTTGATCTATAAAATAAATAAATGTAAGACGCGACAACCGCCGAAGAGATTTTAGGCTGAGCTTCTCTTCCAATTTGCGTCGTGCTCCTCTTGATTTTTCCTACAAATAGGCGGGACGGGAGCTAATTGTTTTATGCCGACTCCAAACGACATCTGCAAGCGAGATGAGTTTTCATGGCAGAAATACACTCGGGTACTTGTCAAACACTGCCGAGGGGCGACCACGCTTAGAAAAATTTTCTTCTAATTGAAAAAACTTGTTTCTAAAATTTTTGATATTGCTTTGCCCGGGGCGTGAACCCAGGATCTTCGGTGTGGATGGCGGAGCACGCTACCATCACATTTCATGTGAGGTACAGGGTTGCTTTTCACATATTTAATTTGTCAATGTTAGGCATTTAAATATAGTGAAAAGGAATTTTCGCAATTGATTGCATAGATACATATACATAAATGTATCATTTGAAATTTGGAGTTAAGGCTTGGTTTCCTCAAAAAAAGGTGCCTTTATGTTACGACCGCTAAAGATCGGCCGAAATACTCACCGTTTTGAGCGGCACCGCTTTGTTGGAAACTATGAACACTTACGGCAAACGATCCACAAAATTTTATTTTACATTTTTCCTTTTTTTTAGTTTTTCGTCATATTTTTTAACTGCGCATACAAAATTAAAACATGTTCCAGAAAATTTTATTTTATAAATATTTGACAAAATGTTCACCGCTTTGACAATAGCGGTGGCAAAAAAACTGTGATGAACGAGTTTCTACCGTCATGACGGCCGTAATATTTATGCCCTGTTGCTATATTACTTTACGGTGAACTTCACTGTCTTCTTAGTTTCCACATAATTACTTTGACACTGCAACATTTTTGACAACATACTCTACCACTATGTAGCGGCCGGCACATAGCGGCACCGCTTTCGAGGAAACCAAGCCTGAAGAGTTATCCAAATCCAGTGCAATTTGGCAGTTTATTTTGAGACCATCATTTATTATATTCCGCCCGGCAAATTTAATATTTGCAAAAAAGTAACTATATATAAAGAACGCCTTAAATGTCCGGAAGTTGGTTTGTTTTTAAATCATAATATTCAAGTCTTTGTGAAAAGCCCTTTACCAACGCAAGCCCTACTCGATTCATAAAAAATGGACCTGGCCACTTTAAAAAAATAACGGCTAATATATGCACCGTTTTCGAGGAAACCAAGCCTTTATGTTTGCCAATGTGCTGACTTAAATTATTCCACTTCCGAATTTGATACATCTTAAGTAATTTTTTTATGTTCTTGTTCCTTTAGGTCAGAAGATATATGAAGGCAAATACTAAGGTTTACTTACATTTACTACAACAAAAATCATAGATATTACTCATAACTCAACATAAAACATGTTATGGTCATTCATCTTTGTTACGGTCTGCCGCTACGGTCTACGGCTACGATCCACTTGGGAGCGTGTTCACGCGAACACACCTAGCGATGTGGCGAAAGTTGCGATAAAAAGATATCGAAAACAAGAAAAAGACAGACCGGCCATCACTAGAGGAAGAGAAAAAGAAGGCAATTAAGCATTGTTTACTATATAGTTTGGCAGCTTAAGTAGAGGTTATGTTGCGAATAGAGTGGAAGGCAGTGTACTAGGCGGTCGAATGTCATATAATGAAGGAATGGTGTTCGGAGATTTTTCAAAGTTAAAAAAAAATGATAAAAGCTTTAATATAAATAAAACTATTATTTTAATAACAACAAAAACGCCATATATCAGGCATTCTTAACCAACGAAACGATATCATTTCGTTACGATAATCAACGTTAATAAACGAAACGAAGTCATTTCGTTCGAAACGAAGTCATTTCGTTTCGTTTATTAACGTTAAGAACGTCAAATTAACGTTATTTTGACGATCTTAACGTTAATAAACGAAACGAAATGACTTCGTTTCGTTTATTAACGTTGATTATCGTAACGAAATGATATCGTTTCGTTGGTTAAGCATGCCTGCCATATATATTCTGTATACATAAATTTGTAAGGATTATCTCACTTTAAAATTTGAATTAAATAATCTAGTTTTTTTGAAACTGAGTCGAGAACTGTGCGTGTGAATGTGCGAATTTTCACCGATCAGCTGTTAGTTGCGCTACTTGGTAAAATTTACAATGCAATTAAGTTTCCGGCAAGATAAGGTGTGGAGGTACGTACAATTTTTAAAAAAAGATCGGAAAACATCCTCGCCGGCGGTGCACTTACTCGAGGATCTGTAAAAAAAGCGAAGAAAGAGTCAATAGCGCAAAGCACCGAAACAGTTCTTTGCGACAAATCTCGCTTTGCACGGCTATTTTGTGGTGATCATAAACGCGTACAGGTTATGATGAGTGGACACAAGATCCAGTGGAAGCAGGCCGGCGTTTGCAGCATACTTAGCGAGATAAACCTTTTCCTCTACGTTTACTAAGGACACTACCACCGGCGTAAAGGCCAGCACGAAGCTTTATCGCCACCCGGGTCATTTGGTTACCTCGGACCAAAGCGCCAACCACGAGCGCAACAACCACCAGACCAGTTGCAACGCACGTAGCGGGGCCACGTACAATAGGCCTGCGGCCATTAATGTTAACACCAACAACAGGCGGTACCACCGACCCCAATACTAGCCGCATCTTTATTAGAGGCGTTCATACCGGCGAAAATACTGCTAGCGCATCTTTATTAGATGCGTCCATACCGGCGATAATACTACTAGCGCATCTTTATTAGATGCGTTCATACCGCCGATAATACTACTAGCGCATCCTTATTAACTGCGTTCATACCGACAATAATACTACTAGCGCACCCTTATTAGCTGCGTCCATACCGGCTATAACCATACTAGCGCAACGCTTATCCGCTACGACCATATGGGCTACAATAAACCAGCTACAATGACAATCACAGGGCAGCGAATATAGGCCTGCGGCCATTCCAATTGCGATAACGAACATCAGCGGTTAAGCGGTGAGTTCGTTCCAATACTGACCTAAAATTATGTATTTGTAGCCTTAACCTTGTCTTTTAAAATTATATTTTTGACTCCGCAACATTATATAATGTCAATATACCAACATACTCAAGTTAAGGCTATCACCCTAGTGTAGAATTAAAGCGAATGTGAATACGAATGCAATATGCACAATGACCAAAGGAAATGAAAAGTTTAGAAAAAAAAGCAAATCTTGTTGTACGTTCAAAATTGTTGCATACAAAAAAAATTACCCAACAAAAAACAAAGCATATTTTAATGATCATAGGTGTGCAATTTATACTGCCTGTGAAACAAAAAAAAAGTGTTTCAGGTATTAAAAATTTGCTTTGCGTTACGGTAGAATTTTACCATTACATTTTTTTTAATTGATGCAATCGTTGCGAATATGATTTTGGAATGAGCAAAAGTGTTGATATTGTTTCGGTAAGGAATAAAGTTTTATTGGTAATTCAAGTTCAGTTGCATTATCAGCTAAAATGCATTAAATCTATATTAAGAGACGCAAATAACAAGTAATGCGGATTAGCTTGCATTATCAAAACAAAAACTTCTTTTGTATACATTTTTTGTTGACTGAGTTGAACTAAGCCCGAAACAATACCAACCCTGACTCTTACATGTAAAACAGTTTACGTTTCACTTGAACAAGTAAAACGATCTCATTAATTGTACTATAAGTTTAAAAGGTTCATGCTTTACCTGAACCTGTAAAACAATTCGTTGAGTTCACAATAAATTTAAAAGTTCACGTTCTACCTGAACAGGTGTATGACTCCCGGAATTTTTCCATGATTTTAAAAGCATACGTTTTACTTGAACTTGTGAAACAACATTTTTTTGAGAGGTAGGATTTACCCCAAGTTTAGTCCTAGTTGCGTTTTTAACAAATTTCTTAGTGCATAGTACATATTAGTGTCATTATACTATGTGTAATCCCAAATTGATGTTCTGTAAACTCAAAGTCTAATACAACAACCTATTAATTTTGTAAGGGGGCCCCAATTATCCGAAGTTGTATCCAAACTGTACAGCCCTAAAATAGATTTGTGAAAAAAAAGAGAAAAGGGCATTAACCAAATTTCTACAAAAAAAAATTTTTTTATTACACATATAGTATAATAGATTATAAAACAAACCAATTATTATTACTTTCAAGGGACCGTCGCAAAACGCGGCTCACAATAAATTTTTCTAAAAACTCACAAACAGGAATAGAGTTTCCTCTTTAATTAGGCTCGCATTTTCGATGCTATATTTTTTTTTATAAAATTATTTATAAGCTTAAACATATTTAAAAACCTTGCAGTAAGAACAGAAAAAGAAAGCTATGTTGGTAATAATGAATATTGAATAAATTTGTTAACAATATGGGAATGCTGGCATCATTATTGATTTAGAAGGCACGTAGGGTAATGCAGGTAAGGGGCCACCGAAAATTAGGTGCGTCGGTGGCCATGGATTTTGAGGGTGGGCTAAGCACCGGGCGTCGCAACAACACCCGCGGCGCCCTCTGTATATTCGGCCCATTTCTTTTTCATTTTAATTTTCAGCTTTTTTTTTGCAATTTTATTTTTCAGCAGTTTTTTTTTAACTGATTTTCAGCGTTAGTAACCGGCCATGTCCGGTTCGGTAATTTTTTTTACGTCAGTTTTTTTTTGAATTTAGATTTTGAATGTCAACGGTCTGTCCGTGACATCCGGTTCGGCCGGATGTTGTTTTATTTTGTATTGATAAGCGTTTTGAGTCGGTCTCTGCGCTTCTGTCAGTTTGTTTTGAATTTGACAGCTGCTCGTTTTGATAGGCATGATAGGAATTTTTTTCTGTTTATGGCGCAGGAACAGTAAGGTGGGCAAGGACCCGCCCCAGCCGACAATGACTAGCCACTGTGCACCAACACATCATGCCACCGCCTTCCTTACTGCTTCCACCAAAGATGCGTATCCATAACATCTTTAATTGCCTCTTAACCTGCTAGGCAAATTTGTCTTGGGAAATGACACGTCATTCTTGCTTTGCAATAACTGACGTCAATTATGAGCATCTAGGGCGATCCACTTGTTTCTTCCAACTCGAATGTCGAAAAGAATATTCAAGGAGAGTCAATCACAAGGGACAATAATGCTTACCGATTGCATTTCTGAAAATTAAGGATATAGACAATTTAAAGTGGTGTTTAATAGTCAAAAAAGTTTACCAAAAGTATCCGACTATTTAAATATGATTTTTCTATACGAAAACACCAGTTAAATGCATTTTTTGTAAGATTTTCTTATTTTTATTTGATTTTAAGTAATAATTCAAATATTTAAATCTGTTGTGTTGGTAATCTTAATTAAATTTTAATATCAATAATTTATGAATGCGGTAGTTTAGATTTGTTGTTGCTGATTTGTTTGCTATGGTATGTATGTATGTTTGCATGCGAGTTCTCTCTAATAATTATATAATTGAATTCACATTGCAATCATATGTATGTATATATATGAATGTATGCATGATGTTTTAGAGTTACTTTATTTATGCTCTTATGCTTTACATACAATGCATTTATAATATGTTTACATATGCATTGATATTTGTATTTGCAAACTGTATGTATGCATTTTGAATGGTATGAATGCTTTATGTACATTACATATTTAGATGAATGTTTATATATATGTATATATATAAATATTTATTTATGTATGTATGAATAGTTTAATAAGTTAATATTATAATTACAATTTTGTGTTTATGAATTTTTATTAATTTTTTTTTAATATATTAAATTATATTTTAGTTCTCATACCAAAAAAATTTTTATCATTTTTATTTATTTGAATTTGGCTTCGTAACTGTAATTGTGTTACTAGCGAAATTCAGCCTTTCTAAATTAACATCTTCGTAATTATTTGTGTAAATATTACTATCATTAAAATTTACATTTATTTTTAATTTCCTACTCCATTTTCAGTTACATCATACCTTTTATATATTTCGTATGGTGAAAAATGTGATTACAATTTATTTAGATTTACAATAATATATATTATGATTACCATTTATTTATTGAAATTTGTTTAGGCAAATTAAAAAACGACAAAACACTTCTAAAACATTGACAGCGCAACTAAAAAGGAATAGTCTAAAAACATGTTTTTGAAAAATATTGGCTGTGGTCTTACTTTATAATCGATTTGAATATAAATTTGCAAAAATTAGAAATTTTTAAAATTTGTTGCATCCTATTCTGTAGTGCGATGTGAAAACTGAATATAAGAATTTGAAAGCCGCCTCGACTTAAAGCAGGCAAATCAACGCATCAGCGGTGTATTTACCAACTGCCAAAGCGTTTTATTTCTCAATTATTTTCAAGAAACCTCTATCTCAATATTTTCTTCAAAATACCTCAAAATTTATTCATGATCATCCTATTTCAGAACACGGTAGAACAATCTACATATCTCCGATTTTTTTCACAAACGCTCTAAATCATGTCATAATTTATGCTGGAATTGGGCATTTTTGAAACCAATTTCGAGATAGGGTGATGATCAACCGGTTAATAAAATTCTGAAATGGTACGTTTTTGTAAAAGATTTGATACGGCTGAGAAACGGAAGTCGAAATGTTGCTTATTTTTACTATTCCAAAATAGAACTTCAGATATAAAATTTAAAAAAGTTTTAGTGAGTTCAAATTCGATTCGAATTTTGCATGGCGGAACCATACAATGTGGCGGCACGCCGCAATACGTACTAACATAAATACAAATTCCATCTATGCATTTTGTTTTTGTAATAATTTTGTTGAAGTGCTACATCTTATTAAAAAAGTACATTTCAGCTGATTTCCGGCTCTTAACTGCACGGTTCCGCCATGGAATTACGTAATATTTTATTTTCGAATAGAGAAGAATAGTATTTACAGAAACCGCAAATTAAGTCAAATATTAGATGTGAATAAAACTAATTTGCAAGCGTGTTACTGTATAGAGCTCCCAAAAAAGGAGATAACGTGAAGAAGACATTTGGAGAACAGAGAAAATCAATGTCAAGCTCTAAATCCTTATGGAAATAAATCTGTTTTTTATTTGTTCTACAAAATAAAATGGACAGTGTGCCTAGTGTCTGAATCGATTCGAAAGTGAATTTTATTTGAGTTTTTAGCTATTGATTTTACTATTGATTACTTATTTACAAATGCGAAATAGACTCACTAACACCAAAATCCTAAAATCGCTGTTCTTTCGAACTCACTAAAAGTATAATAAAATCTGTCATGCCTACATGTACATAAAACCGTAATACAAAAAAAACATGAAATTAAGTATATTATAAAACTTTTATTATAGAAAAGGAAAAAAAAATTTATAATTCGTTTAAAACCATAAATTTTGTAAATTAAAAAAAATAAAGTTATTACAAGACAATAATGGATATCATACATATATTGAACGTATGTAAGAATACGTACATATTTATAAGAACAAGTGGTGTAATTTAATGTAATAATATGGTATATTGTGTTATATATGTTTTGTTTCTTTGTCTTATTTATAAATAAAACATGCAGTTGTATTGTAAATTGAAATAGAATGTGTGGATACTTCCAATTTGTAGCTTCTAGCTTAGAACAATAACTCAATCTCAGTATACAACATTTTTTATTACAACAAGTTTGAGAATAAAGATATTAAATATATTACACTATAAGAAAAAACAAATTATTTTATGGTTATTGGAGAAACCAATTTTAGAAAAGTAAGCCCTTGAATTGTTTGCGGTAGCTAGCCTTTCCAATGAAAGTTACAAGATTGCGGAAGTTCAAATTGACTTAATCAGCATTCTAAATTCTCGAGAATTTTGTTCTCGCGGATTTTTTTATTCCGCGGAAAAATTCTCCAATTCTGTTCTCACTAGGATAATAAAGAACAATGAGTGGGGAATAGGAATCTGCGAATTGTCGAGTCAGCTGTTTTGTCATTGATTTCGTTTTGTGGTGGACACATTTCTTATTTGTGTTTAAAAATTGAAAAGTGTAATTTGTTGCAATTTGCTGCATATTAAGAATAAAATATAACATTGCCAGTATTTTATTGCATTCATGTGTTATTCCTGAGATGAGTAATGATTGGTGCCACAGCAACATCAACAGCGGAACATAAGCAGAGACGCCGCATAATCACAGATCTGCCGGAGTTGCCTGCTTTCATTCACAAAGCGAATTTCTGGCGCCAAGTTGAGTTGATTCGTCCTTCATCATATGCCATATCGCACAAAATTAGGAAACGTGATCGATTTTTTCTGATTCAATTTATAGTATTTTCCGTTATAAGGTGTATAAAAAATAATGAGGGTTCGAAAGTCACATCTTCAAGCCAAATTAAAACAAAAAGTATTTCTAACGGGTTTAACGTTGGACTCAAATCACAAAAAGTAAACAAATTGGACGTGATCGATTTTTTCTCATTTCAATTATATTATTTTCGTTAAAGGTGTATATATAACATATGAGGGTTCGAAAGTCACATCTTCAAGCAAAATTAAAACAAAAACGTATTTCTACGTGTTTTGAAGTTGGACTCTAAGTTCATAACTGGATACTTTGTAGTATATTTTTTTAGTATTGTATTTTAAGTTTATATAATAGGTGGGAAAAATTTTCAAAAAATGGCTTTTAATTTTTTCGATCAAACTTTTGACAAAGTAGAACTTCCGTTGTATAAACTTCAAGGAAAATAATGTTACATTTAAATGGGGGATTGGTGATCTCGCCCACAGTTTTACTTTACAATTTCAAGTTTTTGAAACACATTTTTTTTTAAAAACTATACCTTGGAGTTTAACTACAAAAAACGGTCAAATCCCCAACACTAGAAATTAATTTGTTTTCTGATGTACATAAGTTTTTCATTAGGCAATTCACAAAAGCGTCACATTCGTTATAAAGCCTTCAGCTGCTTCCATAGTTTCCAATATAAAATTTGATTAAAACATACATATGTCATTTGATTAGGGTATTCGAAAAAATAGAGGTGCTTGTGAATTACCTAAATAAAGCTACAAAGATATTAAAAATTTAAATCACTTTTTCGCAAACGTAATGTGGCAGAGTGTGTGTTCGAGCTGCAGTTGTTGCAGCAAACTTACTTTCTTTTTGACAGACCATCATCACGTTATCCGGCAAAGTTTGTGCAGTTATGGCAACGTCGCGCGTTAGGTGAATGAAATGTTGACAATCTTTTGACACACCCTGAGAATTGTTGAAATTTCCAATGCTGTGATAATTATTAAAAATGAGGATGCAAATCATCAGCCTATACTCTTCTCAAGGAAGAAAGTTTGTCGGAATTCGTTCTTTACCGGAAACGGATCCGAAATCAGAAGCTTAACCAGAATACAAGATACACATACCGCACGATTTATTGTAGACCAAAGTAACACCAATTTAATTTTTTTGGGAAACCGCAATTGATGTTTAGCTATTTTAGATAGTCAAGTTCTACCGCCAATTTCTACGGCACCGAAAGAGTTACGACAATTGGAAAGGCTGCAGTAAAAACTTCATTATTTGGTGATAATATTGTTAAAACCATATTGATGTTATTATTCACTTTACTATACTTTTATAGTAAATTCATGCAGAGCACATCTGAACGTAGCATAAAAAAATAAAAGAAAATAACTTTTTTATAATGTAGAACAGATTGATTTCGAATTAATTCACTTTACAAGGCAGTGTCCAGTTAGAACGCCCATCGTGAGCCTTAAGTCTTCTCTCTTCAGAGATATGAGCAACTTTGTGAGTCTAATATCGTAGGATATGCACATGATCTTAAAAATTTGGCAGCCCTGCGATTCTGATTGAAGGATCATATGCAACTCCTGTCTCCTTTTGATTTCTCCCAAACGAATTGGGACGTTTACCGTCGATTCAGCGAGTGCTACACCATCCTTTACCAACTCATTGGCGTTTCGTCACCTTCCATTCCTTTATGACCGGGAACCCAGTACAGATGTATGGTTCGGCCTGAGCGCAGTTTTTCCAATGCTTCTTTGCATTCCAGGATTCTTCTTGATAAAGTACTGTGTGAGATTATTGCCTTAATCGCTGCCTAACTATCATATATATATCGACGCGACTGCAGCGTAAGCACGATTCCTCCAGAATTTCTGCATCTACTTATTTATGGATCGATACAATAAAAAGCTGGACCGAGGCAGCCATACAATACTTAGTATAATGACGTCAGTCAGTTATTAAAATATATCATAATAACATTGAGGATAAGACAAGTGTGATATCTTCTGCATAGACGTCAAAATTACAAATATAATGGATCACCTGATTTTTAAAGTGACTATCGTGATCTCATCCTGTATCACTTTCTATCACTCGCTGAAGATAGCCGACCGTGTGCGTCGCCATATTGAACATCCTGTCAAAACGCTTAAAAGTAACAGTCTTGAGCATCCTGTCTGGCAGTTGACGGATAAGATATCCAACTTGTTTTATACACAATGATTTTCACTATCGGTAAATGATGTAAACTGGAGTCAAACTAGATTGAAAAATAAATTTGCTTGATTTCAAATACATTTTCATTACGGGAGCCCTGAAAACAACCTCGATGACTGCACTGTGTGCCATTCTGCACATTCCACCAGTAGACCTGGTAGCAAAGAACATAGCATTAACTGCAACCAGGCTCGGTGCCTCGGGGCAGCTTGAGCGCCAACCATATGGCCATAGTAGTATAGCGTCAATCACAAGAAGAACAGACTACCTGATTCCCTATCTGCGCGATCTTAAGGGCCATAATAGAGGTGGCTGGTTGGCGCAAGGCGGACGAGGTGATACATGTGTAAACAGATGGTTCCAAAGTAGTGGAAGGAGTAGGGTCTGCGGTATACTGTGCTGATCCGGAAATAAACAGATCCTACAGGCTGCCGGATTACTGTAGCGTTTTTCAAGCGGAAATAGTAGCCGTAACCAAAGCAGTAGAAACCTTGGAAGAAAATAGCCCAAGCTGCAATCGTGTTAACTTTTATATTGACAGTCAAGCAGCAATTAAGGCAATAATCTCGCATAGCACCGCACCTAAATGCGTGTTAGGTGTAAGCAGTCTCTGGAGAGAATCGGGACAGGGAGAAGCATACATCTATATTGGGCCCCAGGGCATGTGGGAGTAGATGGGAATGAAAAAGCGGACGAACTAGCTAAAAAGAGCGCATCCCTTGCAGCTTGCTCCGTATACGTCCCAATTAGACTGGGCGAGATTAAGCGAAAAGCGAAGCCGAGAGGTGCATATGATCGACCAAGCGGGAAAGGCGTGGGTTCAAGCGCGGGGCTGTAAAGTGTCGAAGATTATGTGTAGGTCTTACAACCTTAGACTAACAAGTTGCTTCTATCATTAAAAAGAGAGGACTGTAGACTCATGACGGGTATTCTGACTGGACACTGCCGTCTGGCATTTTCAAATTTTAAGTTCTATTACTGAATATAAGTTAAAAGTTTCCAAATATTTCAACAAAATAGTGGTAATTGCAAATATACTGCAGTAAAAATTTCACCAGGATCATATTCTCTCAAATTTCTTCTGTTAAAATTGAGTTGAGCTAATGAGTTTGTTTCACCGGTTGTGAAATGTGAAAATTGTAGTGAAATAAAGAAAAAATCGATTATATTTACTTGCAATAACAGGGCTTCGCTTGTCAAGCCGAGGCAAATTATGTTATATATCACCCCATTTCGGCTGGCAGCTCAAAAACGTCCTATGTCAAAATTTGATTGAAGAACGCTATATCTTGGTTCAAAATGTATTAAATTTATGCTGGGATAAGAGGTTTTAAAATCCAATCATGAGATAAGGCATTATTCAATAAAAATCTAAGATAAAGTGTTTTTTAAAACTTTAATGAGATAGGGTGGACCGGCTGCCGAGATGGGGTGATATTCCACTCAGCAACCGAATTACATAAAATACATCGATATTATTATGTGAGTCAAGGTTGGGCATGAGGGTTTGGTTTTGTAGGGTTGTTTTAAATGGAGCCGGATGCGTTCAAGTTGAAGTGATACACTTTTCGAATACCATCAAATTTCTTTAAGTTAACATTGAAAACTTTTATAATCTTTAACAAGTGAAAAAAAAATACATGTTCCTATTACTCCTTTTAGTTATTTAGTTACAATAGCATTTTTCCGAAGTCAGGAGCAATATAAAGCATGAAAATACACCACAGAATAATAAACATGTCTCTCCCCATCCTGGACGCCAAACTAAGCTTTATACTCATACAATTTTTGTCATAAACAGAAGTAAAAAGTGTAAAAGACAATTAATAATTTACAGGTTTTGTATAGTTACAGGCTGGTTTAATGCATCAAAACGTTTATTACAGTATGTATTATATGTATATTACTTACCTCTTTTGAATACCAACAGGAAATTAAAATAACTTTCACAATATAATTGTACACGAAATTAAAAACTGAAATATAATTATAAAATACACATTTTTAAGATATGCGCATGTTTATATGTTTCCTAAGCAATTATTTACGCGTTTAGTTTTATAGCTTTTTTTTTACTTTTTTCTTTTACTGTTACAAACTATGCAAGCAATTTCGAGAATTACGCTTACCATTAATACTATAATATAACTACAATTTTTAATATTGTTTCACGGCGTTGCGTGTTATCAGAAATACATACATACGTTCGTTCTATAATAAATGTCGTAAGCTCTCATTTATTTTTATCGTTGCCTTCTATAGACCATCATAACTTGTGCTTACTCCAAATACAATTTATAACGTAATAATTATGCAATCCCAATTAAATTAAATTGTCGTCGTTTACAAAGCTAAATTGATTAGTTTTTAATGTTTTTTGTTTACTGCTTGTTTAAGCTTTTCTTATCAATAATTTATATTACTATTCATTTTTTCATAATCTGCTTACAATTATAAGCGCTTTCATAATATTTATTCATCTTTTTATGTTACTTCGTTGCTTCTCAAACTCTAATTTTATAGAAGACTTATAAAACACGAGAAAAATTCGTGTAAGGTAAGAGAAGAGAGAGCCAGAGTATGTGAGAGTTCGTTTACGCACTCCCTATTTAAGTTAAAAGCACAGCAGCATGCATAACGTAACAGCAAACAAAGAGCTTTGGCGATGAAACAGCAAAATGACAGTTGCAGCAGCTAGTCAAGTTGCGCGCCATGAAGTCGTTTGTCAATCTTTGCTATGATTAAAAACAGCAGCAGAAATTTTAAAACATGTTTCAATTCATATAAAAATGTATGACCAGCAGCATTGATCGCACAACATAGTTTGAATTTTTCTTTACACACTGCAATTTACCTCTTTTACGTCTACTCTTCTCTCTTCCAGGTTATCATTCGAACCTTTGCTCTTCACATACATTATCTAATTTTTTTACATCATCACCGATTCGCGCAACATTTTCCTGTAGTTGTGTTCTATTTAGACATCGTCCGTGGTCATCAGTCGCGTAGTAGCGGTCGCAAGTTTACTCATATGCATACCTCAGCCTCACTATTTGTTGACAAATCAATGATGTTTCGACACTACCACTTGATTGACGCGTGTGGCGCGTTGAGCGCAATTCACGTCGTTTCTCCGGTGGTTGATCGCTTTGAGAGTGATCGCCTCCGGTACGTGGTCGTTTTCAAACGGCTCGAAGAACGACGATGTTCTTCGTTGGCAGATGCCGCCGCTGCCGCCGCAGCTGATGTAGAAGGTGTGGGAGCTGAGTTGTCATTGCCTCCGTTCCTTTCATTAACATTACCATTACCACTATTACTGTTATCATTGCCATTACCATTGCCCACCTACCAGTAGTGCTCACCATGCCTGCAGCCACCAGCTGTTTCTAAATCTTCTACGCTACCATGCCTGCTTGATGCACACTGGGCGCTGCAGATGTTGGCGTATTTTGTGGTTTTTTTAGTATTGGCTGTATTATGAGCTCATCCGCTTCTTCGTATGGTGGTGGTAATTTAGCTGCATCAGCAGCATTTGTGATAGTTAACGAGATACGTGATTCACTGCGTTCGGAACGTTCGCTGCTGCGAGCTAGCGCCGGAACTAAATCGGTGGCGCGATAGTTATGGTTGTTTGCGATGGCAGTGTTGGCTGTAATGCCTGCAGAGTTTAATGGTGTTAATGTACTTTGTCGGCTTCAGGGATTGTATGCGCTACTACCACCCCCACCACCCCCAAGCCCATATTCCCACTCCGCAAGCTCTTCTCTATGCTAGTCATTCCACCGCCAAGATTTAATGTAGTCCGCTGGCTAACATAGCGGCTGACAACTCGTCCTTTGCATTTGCTAATGCTGCGGCGTGTGAGTCGGCAGCACGTGACCGTTTTGATTTATGGTGATCATCCATTTGAGCATTGGATGCAGTGTGGGATACACCGCTTGCGTTGCTAATACTAGTTGCAACTGAGGTGGGTATCAGTGAGATGCCAGATCCAAGTCCTAATGTTTTTGTATAATATTCCATTTGTTGTTTAAAGGCATCCTTGGTCAAGGCATCCGGATCAAGCATGTTGGTACTGTTACTGCTACCACCATCCGCCACCACTGCTACTGCCGGCGCCACTGCGTTGGCGTTTCGAGGAACTCGAGGTGCTGCTACTGCTGACCCACCACCACCACCGCCCATAGATGATGCAAGACTGTAGTAGGCGGCGCAGTTAAGCCCGCTAAACTTGCCAACGAACCAGCGCTGTCAATGCTTGTGCCATATCGGCAATCATCGATGGTGCAAAATCACTTGGTAGGCCAAGTATTTGTGGTAATTGCGCTGCAAGCGCAGCAGCTGCAGCTTTCGAAGCATTTTTGCTCGCTGTTGCCGATGATGTTGACGCCGACGACGAAGTGGAAGCCGATTGGCTACCACCACTCAGGGAGGCGGGGAATTTACCTTGCGAAAATGCTTGCAATGTAGCTAAATCTGTGGGTAATTGACTTCGTGCTATGCTTTCCATCCATTTTTGTTGTTCTTTAGCTGCTTGCTTTTCTGCTTGTGCCTGTTGAGCAGCAGCAATTGATGCAGCCGAATTGCTGTTGGACGAACGTTTTTCATTCGATGATTGTGCTGTCGGTGCTGTGAGTGGTGGTATTCCCAACGAACTCAACAAGCGCGTACTTTGTGCTAAATCCATGCGGCTTAACGATTCAAGTAAATGCGGATCCGTACCTGGCAAAAGAAGACTTGATAGTTGGGCCATTTCAGCTACTTGTGCAGCAGCTCGGCTGGCTGCTGATTGTCGATTGCTACCGCGTGATGATTGTGAGTTACATGCACTAGTTTGTGGCTGACCAGTCGCGCCCATGCTCGCCATTGCATTCATAAGATTAGCTACAGAGGCAGCTGATGCTGCAGATGCCGAAGAAGTCGATGTCCGCGAATTACTTGATTTCGATTGGCTCTGATGGGATTTTGATTGTGTTGTGGAGGAACTGCCTGCCGATGATGCAACTCCTGCAGCACCATTTAATAAATTGTATTGTTGAGCTAACTGGTCGTAAGCGGAACCAAGCCCAGAAGATCCCAATGAATATGGATTCAAACCACCTAAGCCCATTGGTGGATAAAGTAATGACGGATTGGGAAACAGATACGGGAAACATCCTGTCAACTGTGATGCTGTAGCAGCTGTTGCATTTGAATTTTTATTTGACGTGCTTCCCACACCGCTGCCAGCGTTTCCGCTATTGCCTGTATTACCAGTTAATGCACCTAACTCATTGAATTTTGTTGTGTGTCATTTTTATTTTTCTTGTTAGATGAACTACCAGATTGCGAACTTTTGCCGACGGAGCCAGTGTTTCCACCGGCACCTGTATTCGTACCACCCAAACCTGCCAGCGCCGAGCCAGCAGCCATTAAAGCGGCCATGTCTGCGGATCCATGGTGGCCAAATTCCCTAGGCCACCCATACTGGCTAAACTTGCAAACAAGTTCATGCTATTTAAATTATTCAGTCCAGGTATATTGCCCATGCCTGGCATACCGGTAAATGGCATTGATAGCAGAGGATTTTTTGGATCAAAGGCTCCAAGGGGATTCTTTGGATCAAAAGCACCTAAACCAGGCAAACTGGCCAAAATATTTGGATTCAAACCAGCCAATGAGCCAAATTGCATTGCCGCATTTGCTTGATCGATTGCTGATTGCCGTGATGACTTCTTGGAAGACATGGTGGGTGATGGTGCTGGTGATGAATGTGTGGATGTCGATTGTTGCTGTTGTTGTTGTTGTGCATGCGCTCCTGTTGATGAGTTACTTGAAGTTGATGAGGGACGACCACCATGCGATGATTTACTTGTTGATGCATAACTACTAGTATCCATGTTAAGCATTTTTGGTGAGGGTATAGTCATTGGATTTTGAATTTGTTCTAACCATTTTGGGTCAACTTCGTAAGCGGGATTCTCAGTCAGCCTAAAGAAAAGATTGAAAATTAGTCAACATTTACTTAAAACGTGTTTCCATACAACTTACCATTGCATTAGGCGTTTTAATTGTGGTGCTTTGCTGCCCGAATACGTTTACCGGTTTGCTTATTTACAACTGGCACGGGCTCTTCGCCTGTCAACCCCTGTGAATTGGGCATTGCTGACTGTTGTTGTTGCTGCTGCTGCTGCTGCTGCTGCTGCTGCTGTTGGTGCTGTGCATGCGACTGAGTGGATTGCGCTGCTGCGCTTTTACTCATTTGCGACATAGATGATCCTTGATGTGAAGAGCTACTACTTTGTTGGCGATTCGAGCGCCGGCTACTCGAATTACCACTGGTATTAGCTGCAGTATTTGTAAAGTCCATATTCAATTGGTCGGTAAGTGGCGTACTCATGTCTGTCAGCCATTTATTAACCTTTAGATCAGGCAAATTATATTTAGCGCTGTAGAGAAGACATAAGTAGAATATTAGACTATATTAAGTTTCGCCACAATAATAATTTTTTATCAAATTACCTAATTTCATAGCTTGTTCCATTTCGGCCAACATAGCCTCGTAAGCTTTCCGTTGAGCCGGCGGCAGCATTGCATCATTTTTTGTTGTTGCTTGAGTAATGTCTGCGGGTCTGAAGCCATTGTTTGAGCTACAATAGCATTAATGTCCTTTGTGACAAACCACTACCAAAGCCCATATTTTGGTTAAGCTTTTGCAGTGTTTGCGGGTCAGTAGACATTGTTTGTGCTACAATGGCATTAATATCTTTTAATGATAGACCACCAGTCATCATGGGCAGACTACTGCTTGATGTAGATGGGACAGAGGCTGGAGAGGGCATTGAAGAGTTTCCACCTGATTTAGATTCTAAAATTTTTAACGAAAAATATGCAGTTATTATTTGTTTTCATTGGTGGGTATTCAATTATGCTAAAAGAAAGGCTCAGAGACTCAAACTCACTTCCAGGCACTGTCGTAACAGTGATAGTGAATGGCTTTTGATTTTGTTGATTTGATTTGAAACGGAGGTTGGCAGACTGGCTGGTGTTACTGATACACTTGGTGGTATTTGTGGTTTCTTCGATGATGGCAACGATGGATCTGGGGAATGTTTTTTGTTCCTTAGCTGCTGATAGACCTAATACAATTTCATCGAGTTTTTTGCGTTTTTTCTCTTTACCAATACTGGCTCTTCGATTGTCTACAAGAACAAACCAGTTTTGTTAACGCGATTCATTGTAAAGCTGTGCATATACTTACGCAATTATTTTTCTTCATTAACTTGTTGAGGGTATCATCAAGTTTGCCCTTCCCTCCCATTGATGGGAATGCAGAGCTTAATGAGGCTTGCAGATGGGATGTCGTAGATTTCTTTGATGGCATTGAGAAATCTTGTACTTCACTTAAATCAATCGCTCCTGATGTATTTGACGACGCAGATTTTAGCATATCTGTCATATTCATTCGAGGCAAGCTAATTTGGGGAACATTATAAATAGATTTATTAGAAATACTTAAGAGGCAAACAAAGGCTAAAAATAAACCAATAAAAGCTTGTTCATGTATTAAGACATAAAGACGCCTCAACCGTTGATGCAACATTGGTGTCCTTGAATGGTGTTATGTACATTTAAAGAAGTTTCTTTCCTTTTCCTCATCTTCGTCGATCTGTCCACCCCTTTTTTCCAATATGTAAACCCCACCAGATTATTTTAAAAGACAGGTGGATCAAGGGACATGCAAAGAGCGAATTTGAAATCGAAATGCAAATTAGTTAACACTATGGCGGAGGAGATGACGATACAAACATAGAGGGGTCATTTTTTTTCTTATTACCCAAAAGAACTGCAACTAGCAAACACCGGAGTGTATCGGCCGTACGACAAAAAATGCTTGATATCATGCTATGTTCAGAGAATGAAATGTAAAGGTATAATTCCTGATAGGCCGTCTCTCATACACCAGGCATATGTCAGCTGCAAGTGAGTGGATCAAATTCTTGGAATTCGTTAATGTATTTACATACATGCAGAAAGATTTAAAAACTATGATATATTCAGTCTATGTGGGATTTTTGTTGTTGGGTACATTCGACGCCATTGCGAAGGAGCACAAATAACTGATAGGTTAACTAGAGTTTAAACCGGGTCAGATCGGCCGCGTATGCTAAGCTTAAAATTCAGTTAAGAAGACTAGAAAACTGCAGAATAAGTTTAAACGTAGTTTCACTGCAACCGTGGTGTGATGGCAGCGTACTCCGCCTACACACACCGTATGCCCTGGGTCACACCCGGGCCAAGCAACATCAAATTTTAGAAATAAGGTTTTTCATTAGAGGAAAATTTTTTCTAAGCGGGGTCGCCCCTCCGCAGTGTTTGGCAAGCGCTCCGGGTGTATTTCTGCCATGAAAAAAGCTCTCAGTGAAAACTCATCTGCCTTGCAGATGCCGTTTGGAGTTGGCATAAAACATGTAGTCCCGTCCGGCCAATTTGTAGGTAAAATCAAGAGGAGCACGACGCAAATTGGAAGAGAAGCTCGGCCTTAGATCTCTTCGCAGGTTATCGCGCCGTACATTTATTTTATAGTTTCACTGCCAAACTGAGTTGAACTTGTACTGAAAACCCAGACCTAAAAGGTAGAGGTTACGGTTTTTTGCTTTTTTTTAGTTCATGTAAAGCCACCATACTCTTTGGCATGTTACTCAGTCTATGAGTGAGGGTCATATCAGTCGACATTGTGGCGTCACAGACATGCTAATCAAGCTAGGCATCACCTGAATGCCTTTTGATATACAAATAGGTTACATCATCAGCATCCGACTAGTAAATATATTATGACCCTATTGCCGTTTACAACTCAACTTAGTTGGGTTGTAATTTAAAAACCCAACTTTAAGACAACTCAACTCCTGTTTGGTATTACGAATTACAACTTATTTCAGTTGAAGTTGAATTGAGTTGCCAACTTAGAAAGTGATGATTTGACAGATAAATAACAGCTGATCAATTTGTGGCGGAAATTTAAGCATTTGCAAAAGCGATTTTGTTATTAAAAGCAAAACGGATATTATATGAAATCTATTTTATAATGGTGAAAATGTTGGTGATTACATGTCGCGAATACGGAAAACATTCGCGTGATCATTCCAATCCCTTGGAACTACCAAGCACCAGATAAGAAAATGTTTAAGTGACAAATGATGAGCTTCTTATGAAGTTATTTTGCAGATTTGAAAGGAAGCATTTTGCTCATTACTAAACAAAATTAAGGACCACTTCTGCATACGCGTTCGTATTTTAAAATTATGCGCCACCCTCAGATTCCTTGCTGACGGCAGCTATCAAATATTCTGTAGAAATGATTTTGGTCGTTGGACTGGTTTTAGATATTATTGAGGAGCATATTTGTGCGAAGTGGATTAAAACCCAAAAGCAAAAATTGTATTTTACTCTAAAACAGGATTCCCAGGAGTAGTGATTAGTATCTGTTGAGGCGACACGAGCTTGACACGTTGGCAGGACACAAGTTTATCCGTCATTCATTAGCTTGGCACTCACGATGAAGAGTTACCAATCTTTCTCAACAGTATCAATGGGACTCACGTTCGCATAATTTCACCTATTTTGGCTGCATCCGAACTGCGATGCAAAACAACTTATATATGACTATCAATAGAAATTTGACGCGTCCATGCTTTTATTTAATTGTCTGATCAGCGCCCTAGATTGATGAGGAGTGTGATGACTAGTACCTAGGACCTACCTAATTATTTTATAGCTTTTAGTACTTTCATTATTACTTCATGCAAGTATTGTTTTCAATAAAACCGTTTAACTTAAACATTTTTTTATTATTTTATTTTCAAGTTTAGTCTTTATTTATTGCCTATTATTTCTCATTCTATTTAGTTCATTTAGTGACTCGTCCAACTTCGGAATGCCGCTCCATAAAGTCAAAAAGTTATTCAATGTAATCCTTCGTTTAAACGTGGTTTTTCTCCTAATATGTACAAAACTGTTGATTATTGTTTGATTAAAAAGGTTTAACTACGGGCTTTAAATTTGTTGTTTTTTTTTGGTAACGTTTTATGAGCTCGTGCACCATCTAAAGGTGGTATCAAAAGACGCGTTTCGATCTCCGTTTTAGAATTCGAAAGCGGAAATTAAAAATTTTTTTTCTGTCGAAAAATATTTACAAAAACCCACAAAATGGCCCGAGAGTGTCCGAATATGAGGCCCGTTCCACAGTTTTTTCGCACAGAACATCTTTCTGCGTTGGCGGCCTTTGTCCGCGATTTTAAAAATAAGCCTGGGTGGGTCCAACGCCTTTCTGCATTAGTGTGTACAAAAAATCTGGCAAAATACAACAACCATATGAAATTAGAAATTTTTTAGAAATAAAATTTTTAATTTTTGTTTTCGGATTCTTAAATCGGAGGTCGAAACGTGTCTTTTGATACCAACTTTGAAAATTTTTGTTAAAAATTAGGTGGTGAACCGTCATCTAAAACGTAAAATTACATTAGAATTCGATTCGTCTTCTAATAGTTTTCTAACCTAATGTTTGTTGGGAACGAAATGAATAAATAAAAAAGATTAAATGTGACTGAATAGAATTATTTAAGAAAATGCGTAGCTCTATACTCAACTAAAATACTAGGACCCTATGTTCCACTATCGTAATATTTGTATTATTGTCAACCCCAATACGAAAAAAATAGCATATTGTATTAAATTTCAAAAAATATTTTATCCCGTACGAGTAGAAAAGGACCTGTCCGACAGTACCCATAGGCGAGCATAAGAATATGTCCGACAGTACCCGCAGGGGTATAACGGAGAGTAGAAAAAGGATATGTCCGACAATACCCATAGGGGTACAAAGAGGGCATGTCGAACAGTACCCAAAGGGGAACAAAGAGGAGTGTCGAACAGTACAAAAAGGATCTGTCCGACAGTATCCGTAGGGTATAAAGAGGACAGTCCGACACAGCATGAACAAGACATTTGTCTCTCCATAGGACATGCTGAAACAAAAGGGATCACTCCAACCCATAAAGTAGCATAAAATGCGTCTTAAACACAGACATAATGTTGATGAACTTGATTTTGAAATTTTAACTGTAGCTTTCGGAACAGTCATCAAAAACAAAACTAAAAGGTAGAGCGCAATTATCGAATCTGGGTGAACAGTGAGTGAGACTCCAACAACATTAAAAACCTCGCTGTAAAGAAGATATAAAACATCTATAAATTGCGCACTACCTTTATAATAGTTTTTCTTTGCATAAGCTGTTTACAAAAGCTACAGTTACATTTCAAAATCAAACTTTATGTTTGTGTTTAAGGACACATTTCCGCTGCGTTTGAACCGTTTATATAAAGGAAGTATTAAAAAACTTTGTTTTTATTTTACCCTTTTGTACATTATTTGGGTGCTCTAAAGTGTATGTAAAACTACAAGTTCGTAGCTTAATAGTAAGTCTCATGAATTTTGATCACTCCATGCCCCCGTCCGTACCATTTTCCAAGTAAAATGATCCGGGTGTCACTTAGGGACATTTTTAATAGATATTTTAGCCCCATTGGCATCAGAAATACGTTAATTTTTCCTAAATATTAGCGCCTTATGCCCCCCCATAGCTATGTTGAAGTTTCAGGTCTCTAGGTTATCTCGAAGTTTCTTAAAACTCGAAGATAAAAATTTCGAAATTGGAAGATTTTCTTTTAATTTTCACGTTCCCTGCGCCACGCATTTTGTACTTTCATCTGGTTCTGAAGTATTGTTAAGTTTCAAGAATCTAGCCTAACGGGAAGTTACACATTTTTTAAATATCTCGATCCCTGCCTCATCTAGACAGTTTTTGTATATTAAACATTACAATATAATTAGGTTCTAAGATATGTATACAGTTTTAAGTCATTAGGTTATCGGGAAGTTCCTTGAAAGTAGAAAGTAAAATTTCCAAGTTCGGACGATTTTTTGAATTTTCAAGTTCCCTGGACCAACTAGGGAAATTTCTTCCCCTCATATGCATTGTCATGGGGTTCCGAAGTATGTTCTTAGCTTCAAAAATATAGCTCTACGGGAACTCACACAAATAGCGTTCGCAAGATTCCACAGTTTGAAATGGACTTTCTAAATATTTCGGTCCTGCTCCATCTAAAACATTTTTTTATGTAACATATCACATCGTCATAGAGCCCACAGTTTTGTTCAAAGTTTCAGGGCTCTGGGTTATCGGAAAGTTCCATAAACTCGAAGCAAATTTTCCAAATTCGGACGGTGTTTTGAATTTTCACGATCCCTGGACCACCTAGGGAAAACTGCTTCCCTCATGTTGCATTTTCATGGGGTTCTGAATGTTTTTAGTTTCAGGAATATAGCTCTCCGCGAAATTACTCAAAAATGGATTGTAAAATTACCCAATTTTGTAATGAAATTCGCGGAGAAAACATAAAACGAAGCTAATATAAAGGAAGAAAAAATATTGAGCAAGTGGCAACGCTGATGGCGAGCGCAGCGATCGAGATTCAGCAGAACAAGCAGAGAATCAGTTCTTGCTTGTACTTCATGCAGCAATCAAAGCCTGTGTAAATTCTATGCTCAAATTTGTTCACAACTCTCCTTACAAACACACATACTGTTATACATGCACTAATGAACTATTTTCGACAAAATAGTGCACTTACCTTGATGATAAATCCATGGCGACCCATGGACGTTTGTGGGGCTTTTAATGGCGGTATGGCCGGTTTATTAATTGCCCAGATGATTGCCTCGCCAGTGAGGCATGCTGATGTGCAGGAGGTGGTTGTAGCGGTATATTTGCTGGTGCAGGGCTTGCCGGTGCATTTGGCGATACAGCCGAAGCGCTGCGACGTCCTGACGGTTGGGCTGTAGTAACAGCAGGAGCTAATGGTTCCATATTTGCTATTTCAGTTTCCCAATCTTTTTGGCCCACTATAAAACAAAACCAAAAAAATGCATTTAGAAATAAATACGTTGTAGTTTTCAAAGTATGCATAAAGTACTCACAATTTTGTGAACTATTCAGCAAAGCATGCAATTTAGCGCGCTCAGTTTCAACATCAATCGCTATGTGACGTTTACGTTTCTTTCCTGTAGTTTGGGTGGTAGGTGGTATAGGTGCTGGTACAGGACTTGGTATATTGGTTGAAGGCGGTGTTACTGGTGCTGTGTTCAAAGCAGCAGCGGCCGCCACTGTGGCTGGTGTCATAGTCATACCTGGTAACAGCGCTGAAAGCGTAGTAGGGGATAATGCATTCGGATTATTGCCACCAGATGCAGCGGCTGCAACTGCAGCCGCACAGCAGCATTTATGCTATTAGCATCTATTGGTGGTGGCGCACCCATATTACTGACCATACCTTTGCCAGCGCCATTCATAGCAGCTATTGTTGTGGGAGCGGGTGGTGGCAACAATCCTAACCCGAGCGGTGTATTACAGTGGGTGGCGTTGTGACGGGTAGTGGTTGTGGTGTTGGTGTGGAAACGGTAGCACCACTTACTTGTTGCATTTGTGATGTTTGCAATTGTTTCGTAACACCCTGTTTCGCTAGTAATGGTGATCACATCGGGTGTGGATGGCGGACGTTCACATTTTTAAGATGAGGTATAGCCTCATGCAAACAAATATTTTAAATCAATACCCTTGCAACCGGCATACGCGGTATATTTCTGTTGACAGGCCACTTATTTGTCTCCACACAAATGACATATGTGAAATGCGACGTTCTAGCGCAAAATCTTTAAACCAACGTATCATGCCACATTTCTAATTGGGTTTATCCAACTTTTTGTTTCACTGCAGCCGGTTGTATAACTTCTAAATCGGGAAACGTGCCTTCAGTTCAGCAGCTTGCTTTTTGCACTCCTCTTCAACTGCTTTTTCTTTTTCCTTCATACCTCTTCGTCGTCGGGATCTGTGGTGCTTGTGGTAGCTGTAGCTAAATCGAGTATTTCTTCATCGACTGTGGATTTTAATTGCTCCTCAGCGACTGTGGTTGGTTCTTCGGTATTTGATCTTGCAGCTTCTTCTTTGCTACGGAATTAGTTCCTTCATCATCCTTTTTAACATGTGTTTCATTTTCCGCATCATTTTCTTTTTTGGTTTTTCTCACTTTCACTTATTTTGTTAGTCAAGATTTCTTTTTCATCCAGCTTTGTTTTGTACCGCTATATCGTCTTTAACATCGTCGGACACTTCTTTTGTGATTTCGTAGTATTTTCAGCGCCTTGCCTCAACTTGTCGCTATCGATAATCGCATTTGCATCTTTATGATCTTCGACACTGCCATCACACTGCATCTTTTCACTTGCTTCGTCTTTGGAAACTTCTTCGCAAGTTTTTTCATCGTCTAGTTCTGCTAACTTTTCTTTTGACTCCAAATCTATACCACATTTTTCCTTACTACTTTCTTCCCTGTCTAGTTGTTTATTTTCTAGACTAGGTATGGTTTCCTTCTGTAATGCTAACTCAGTGCTAGGTGCAGCATTTTCCTCACCAGATTCCAACTTATCGTCATCAGTCTTTTGTTCGTCTGAAATCGTCTTATTTGCTACCGCATCTGACTCCGCTTTCGCTGCTAAGCTTAATTGTTTAGCGCTATCTAGCAACTTCTCAGATTTTATTTCCGCTTTGAAAGGTGTAAATTGTTCCTTTTTGATAAGACTGTCTTTTGTAAGTAATTCGTCATCCAAATCAATATTTCACCTTTCAAATGAGACACTGCTGTTGCTGCTGTTTTGAGGCAGGCGTTCAGCACTGAAAGATTCTAATTTGATTGTACGTTGAATTTGTGCTTCGAGTTCGCGTATGAAACGCTTCTCAGACTCGGCAAAGCTATAGTTTGGATCATTGAAAATAAAAGTTTCCGAACGATAAAGGCCATGTTTTAGTACAGCCGATATCAGCTCTTTGTCATGTCTGCCAGGTTCCCACCAATCGGGTGTGTCTGAATTCATTAGACATAACTTGAGACGCTCTTCCAATTGTGGATGTCGGCAACTTCACGTAATTTTGACAATAATTCCAAACGTTCTAATATAAGTTTTGCGTGATCTTCGCTTATATCTTCTATAACACCTTCAAGACCACGTTCGCTATCGGTGAGTTTAATGCCAGCTTTACGTTTACACATTGCTAAGAATACTTTGTAATAATCGCTTAAAGTTTCATCACTTTTGCGTTCTAGATGTGCCATTTGTTTGAATTTGGTCCAATCGGGTGCTAAACCAATGCCCATTGTGTTCGGTGGCTGTAATCGACACCATAACCGGTGAGTACTCGTAAAAATTCATATTCTTCACGGCGATTCCAGTTTTTTTCGGTATTTGTTGGAGTCGTTGACTTTCACGTTCCTTTGCGGCCAGCTCCATTTTACCTTGGCGTTCCATTTTCTGTAAAATTTTCGAGTTAAAAAAAAGAAAAATTGTAGTTAAATAACAACGTAGTTTTTTTTTAATCTTAAAGAGTTATATTAAAAGTAAACAGGTGATTTATGTATGAATATGTTGTATATTGAGTGTGTGGATGTGTGTGTGAGTGTGTATGTGAATTGAATAATATGAACTAAGCGAAAATAATTGCGGAGGTTAGGAAGTTTAAATTTAGAATGATTTAATACGATTCATTTTTATTATGTAAAGCATTAGTAATACCGTAACCAAATAATTGCAATACCCAGTCGGGAATTTTGTAGTGAGTCAAAGAAACAAAATAATTATAAGTGTCTACCTGGTTGAGTTTTAGCTTAATCTAAGCACATGCAGATAACAACGGTTTGGGGTAAACATTTGACTTGTATTTTATTTGTTTATCCTAAATTTTAGTTGATCCAAAATTCATGCAGTAATCAGTTAATAAAATGAACCCAGAATTATCATATTCCCCATTCACATACTTTATTATTAAGTTTGCTTATGGGAATTTATAAGAATTTGTTGTTGCTTTCTTTGAATTATCTTATAAAGTGCTTTTTCCAGAGATAGCAAATAACAGTTCCCGAAACCGATATTTTCTATTCAAACAGTTATTTAATGAAAATTCTTTAAATAACTGTTAAATTCGTGTACTGCTGGTTTCGGTATCTCACAGAGAAAGACCAGTTTGCAAACAAAATAAAAGAAATGGTCAGTGAGCGAGAGCTACCAATTGCCAGAAAATAAATATAAATCACGTTCTGCTAAGACGTTTATATATAGCATACATTTTTGTGTGCGTAAATAATAGAAAAGGAAAGGAAGGAAAAGAAAAGAGCAAAAAGGATAGGAAAGGATCAGTTGCTATCCTTATCGACAGTTTATCGGATTGTTATCGACGGTGATAGGCGTGTTATGCATTTATTTTGGATATCGGTTTCTTCTCAATTTGTTATCGGCGAAATATAGACTAGTTAGCAATTTGTTATCGAAGAGCTACAAATTTGTTATTGATAGTAAACATTATCGATTTCAATCAGTTCAATATTGAAAAATATCGAATTTTTATCGAAAAAACATCGATATATGGAAAAAGTTACCGGTTTTTTTAAAAAAATATACATTTATTATCGATTTTCCATCCAAAAAATTTCGATATTTTATCGAACACATATCATAATGAACCGATAATACGTCGATAGTTCACCAATAATATACCGCTAATTTTTCGATGAGTTACGATCGATAACAAGTCGATGGCAATGACAATCCTATCCCCGGAATCTAAAAATCTCGAAAAATCTAAAATAGTCCCAAAATTATACTCGAATAGTCCAGAAATGATCTAAAATAGGTTCTAGAAACATTTCTATATGACCCCAAAAATATACGATTGGGACTTCGCAACATAAACAGTTTTAAAAAACCTTAGGCAATAAATCATCACTAAACGATCTCAGTGATGTCGAGAAAACTTTTGAGAATAGAAATTAATCACTCAGAAAGACCGAAAAAGTTCAAAAATAAATCGCAATAACACTGAAATGGTGATCAGGATTGAGGTAATACGTGAAATATAGGCTGCAAGTACTTATTAGATTCATAATATATTATCATTTTTATTAAAAGCTTGAGCTTCATGATTCATTTGAGTGAAATTGGTTTTTCATCTGTGATCATATAACAGGATACGGGCCTAGGTCTACTTTGATTCAACGTTGATACGTTGACTAGAGCGCATTAAATTTTTCACAGGCTTGGATGTTCAATGTAAAGGTAATTATCGATACATTCGCTGTGTTTTTTATGCAAAATGTTCAAAAATGTGATCGATTGTTTGTCGACTATTATTCTAGCAGTCCTATTACGTACTTCTGTAACTAGTCTCATAAATATTCCCAACTAGTAAGCCCTGCAGACTGTTCTGCCCAAAAATTGGTTCGCATACATTCAAA
>JARSSU010026337.1:0-15506 GCA_029619165.1 Eurosta solidaginis
GAGTCAATATCGTACGAGATCTCGCTATGTATCGCCAGTGGCAAAATGTGTGACGCTTGAAAGCCATTTTGCCTCCCTTATTAATTGTTGTCTGTATGAGATAGCTCTGACCATATACGACACACAGAGATCCTAGGCCTTCTTTTTCGCATCGGCATTTATTGAAACTTCAAGTCAGCTGGCAGCTCGAAGTCATGGCCGAAAAATTATCTTTGCAAGAGTTTGGCTCCCCAGGTTGTCTCATGCTCTGCTATCCACTCTTTATGGAACTTGTCCACTACTTCTTGCTCTTAGATGCATCCTCCAAGGTAACTTCCATTGGTACAGCCATACCTTGCAACCACGATTTTTAAACACTTCTTCTGCTACTACTTCCTCTTCCTGATTGGAATTGGCTATAGCGTCAAGCCATTTGCACAAAAGAATCCATAACCATCAGTACGTATTTGTTTCCACGGTGCTAGTAGAGGAAATGGACCGCGATATCCGTGGCGATCGCATCTCAAATAGATGCACCTGAAATATATGTGCTTCATTGGCCATGACTGTCGAGTTTTGGGAGCCTTTTGCTCTGCTGCCAACCTCGCAGTTGGCAATCTCACTCAGTGTCCGATCGACGGTCAACCACCCAATAGAATCTCTGCATATAATTTTCGCGAGTATCTTCTCGTGATTCCATTTGACCTCCACCTGGGCCGTTATCGTACTCACTGAGAATACGTCAGCAATCTCATCTCTCGTGTGGGAACAACTATCAGTTTCCTCTTTCATTGACCTCCTCACTCTCACCATATGCATGAGCAGGCTACATGATATCAATGCAGACTGTTCCACTGTGCTCAATATGACTTCGCACAATAGTGACTCTCTGCTGACACCGCCCCTCTATTGGTCATTCCGTTTCGTTTCTCGAGCCATTGCCATACATGTGACAGAGTCTGTGGTATTGAGCTGATACCTCCATAGTGGTGCCATGTCCCCATGTGATCCGTACTCGTTATTGCATAAGCCGTACATCAATGATGTCTTCCTTAGCGCTCTAGCACTTTCGAACAGTGTTTGCATTCCAAACTACGTGGTCTTCGTGACATTGCATCGGCATTCCCATGGGTACTACCTATTTACGATGCTTATGGAAAAGTCATAGATTTGTTAGTCGCTCGATCCACCGTGGCATCTGACCTTCGGATGTACAGAACTGACAGGAGCATTTCAACGCTGCGTGATCGGTCCTGACGCGGAATCGCTGCCCGTAGATGTGCTTGTGAAAATGTTAATGCAATCTACCAATGCCAACATCTCTCTCCGTGTAACACAATAGTTTTCTCTCTGGTTTTCCACTTCATTCGGCTGTAATAGGCAACTACTTTTTCTTGTTCATCGACCAGTTGTGACCAACGCCTCCTATAGCATATCACTCCATCTGTATCTAGAATAAAACGTGCTCCAAGGAATCTGATATGCCAACATTGGGGCAGTGCACACAAACGCTCTTTCAATGTTTGGAAAACCACTTCTCGCTCCTTCTTCCATTCACATAGCTTTATTTTTCTTTGTGTAAGTTCATGTAAGCTATGGGATACGCTGGCAAATTTGGTACATATCTGCGGTAACATGTGCAACAGCCCAAGGGAAACTTCTTAGTTCATGCAGGTTCTGTGGTCTTGTCCAATCCTTTACAGCTCCTATCTTTTCATTCGCACAGTGCAAGCTACCCTCCGTCGTTAGATTGTGACCCAAATAACTTTCTTCCTTTTTAAACAGTGTACACTTTTTGGACTTAGTTTCAGACCAGCAAAAACATTCTTTGGAAAACTTCCAAGTTCTTAAGATGTCTTTCAAAAGTCCTTCCCAATACGATGATGTCTTCTAGGTACACCAAGCATATCTTCTAATGTAGTCCTTTGTGCAATCTGATCCTTAGTCTTTCCAAAAGTAGCTGGTGCATTACATAGTCCAAAGGGCTTTACTGCTAAACTGCCCAAAGACCATCTCCGACAACGAAGATCTGTTTCCTCTTTGTCTTCCACCTTCACCTCTTGCCAGTAGCCATATTTTTAAGTCCAGTGTGGAAAACCATTTCGTAACAGATAGCGAGTTCAGATACCGACCATACTATGACTGGAATAAAGTTGTCTAAATTTCTATTACGTGAATAAGAAACCAAACAATAAATGCGTGATAAATAAAATCAATTATTCGCTATTGAATGAGAGGCTACACCATGCAGATTGGGTTAGGGTTTACAATGAGAGGAATATCTCTAAAGCGTACGCAATATTATCGACACAATGCATTCTCACATACGGTCTGCAAGCTACACATATACCCACGGAAGTTAAAAACTAAACTTAAACCCTGGATTATTGATAACCTCATTAGGAAAGCTAATCTAAAAAATAAGCCTAGGTGGTAAATGCCGTAAGCATCCCATCAAATCGGGAACTTCGTTCTCGATATAACAAGTTATGCAAGCAGCTAAATAAAGATATTCAATCTCAACGTGATAGCTATTCCGTGATAGATTCTTAGACTGCCGAGGTAATTCGAAAAAAGAATGGGAAGTTAGTAATAGTGTCGTTAACCGGAAACGGGTTAAATGATGAGCAGGCTGTCACTCTGACTGAAAATGGGAATACTATCTCAGACCCTTCCACTGTGTCTGGCATCTTCAATGATGATATGTATCGGTGGGGCAATCTAGCTCTACCCCTTGCAAGTGTATCTTCTCTGACAATGATACATATAATCACAATAACAGTTTTTTATTTGAAGCTTTCACAGGTTCTGAGATTATAGCAATTATTAAAAATTTAAACAACTCCAATTCTTGTGGCTATGACGGCATTTCAAATAAGCTACTGAAGAGCACTGCACTTAATTTAGTGGATATTGAAATATATTTTTAACAACAGTATATGCTCAGGAACTTTTCCGGACCTGCTGAAATGTGCGATAATCGTCCCTTTATTCAAAAAAGGTAACAAAAAAGATAAAAACAATTATAGGGCGATTTCCCTACTGCCATCTATTTCAAAGGTTTTTGAAAAAGCATTTAAAAATCGTATTTTAAGTTTCCTTGAAAGAAATGGGTTTTTTAGTCAAAGTAGTTTGGGTTCAGGTCCGGACGTTCAACTGAAGATGCCCTTTTAGAATTTTACTCCTTCATTTACAAACAGGTCGATAGTAAACTAAACAGCGCTAGTCTCTTTGTTAACATTACGAAGGCTTTTGATACGGTGGACCATGAAATTTTACTGCGTAAATTATACTGTGCCGGCTTCCGGGGGTTTTTACACGAGTGGTTTAAGTCATACTTGTCTAATACGGCGCAAAAGGTTAAATTACACGGATATCTTAGCAGCAGTAATTCAATAACGATTGGGGTTCCACAAGGTGCTGTCCTGGGTCCTATTCTCTTCTTAGTTTACGTTAATTCAATCTTTCATTAGCCTTTCGCAGGAAATGTCACTGCTTTTGCGGATGACCTTGCGATTGCGTATGGCTCTAGTAATGCTGTGGACTTAATAGCAAATATAAACTACGACGCTTCTCTGTTAAGAACTTGGTTTGCGAAACACAAGCGCGTAATTAGCAGTAAAACCAAGCTAATGTTTTTTAATTTGACCACGAGTAATTGACACGGTAGATGAATTCCAGTATCTTGGCCTCACTCTAGACAAAAACATGAATTGGTGCAACCACATAACGCGTTTAAAACAATATCTGTAATTTTCATTACGCTGCCTCTATCACCTCAGAAGTTATTGCTCAAAAAGCACCCTAAAAACAGTATACTACTCATTATTTCACTCTAAATTGCTATATGGTGTCATTTTCTGGGGAGATGCTAGCCTAAACAAGATCCAACCTTTATTAATATTGCAAAAGTGTGCTATTCGAAAAATATGCAAGGTAAATCGGACGCATCCCTCAAGAGGGCTCTTTAGGAGTTTATAGATTCTTCCAGTAAGAGACCTTTATTATTTCAAAGTCTTAAAATTTTTTTTATTAGGTGTGGTTACCTGGAAAGCATGACATCGGAAATTTATAGTCTGAGGATAAACTCGCACAACACCGTAATAGTGCCTTCTTGGAGAACCACACTTTATAGCAGGTTTTATACCATCTTGTCTCGTAAGCTATTTAACGCGCTACCTGCCGGCATTCGAGCCATAAGAAATATGAATAAATTTTTAAAGAATGTGAAATCCTTCTTGTTAGAACAATCATACGACGAAATCGAAGTTTTGCTGCGGACCAATACCTAATATTTGTATGTTCAATATTGACAATATATTTGAATATTCTGAAATTTGCCATTTGTTTTTTCTGCTTTTAATCCTTTTAATGTTTCTAAAAACCTTAAAAATGTTACCCACGTACCTGATGTAAATATTTTGTTTTTAAGTTTGTTTTTCCTTCTTTTTTTACTTTTAATTTTAATTTGAATTTTACAATTTATTTAACTTTTTAAAGCCACATACTGTATTTTTTTAACTAGTAGATATTGGCATTTAGCGCTATGTTAACTTAACATATAAAATGCCTTAACTTTTCTTATACCTATAGTATTTTTACCTTTTTACTTGCTGTGTCGAGGTCATATAAATAAAAACACGGTGTTTATATTTTGTGCCAATATATTTCGATTACACATCGGTAATCGTCTTCAAGGGCGAACTAACAACAAACATAAAAACATTTAATGTAACAAACAATAATTGTATATTTTAATCAAAACACTTGATAACTACATACCTACATTCGCTTTAATATTGTTTTTACCTTTGTTTTTTGGAATATTATTCACTATGTACATAGGTGTAAGCAAAATGTTTAATAAAATTGAATTGAATTGAACCAGAAGACATGCGTGCGCGGTTTTTGCCGGCAATTTGTAATGCGTCCTTTTTAAGCAAGCTTAAGATTTTGTAAGGATCCCAAATATAAGGCAGTCGTAAATTTCCAAATATCAGAAGTAAATTTTTGGCCCTTACCGCTGGTGGGGGAGCCAAGGATTACTTTAAAGAAGCAAAACAATGTTTATAAATGAGCAGCTAATGCGTTCTCAAATGTTACAACAAATACCCCTTACCTCTGGTGGGGGGAAGGAGATGTATTAAAATAAAGTTTGCTTGGTTTGAGAGTTCAAAGAATTCTGATTTATTTACAAAAATGTCGTACTTTATATACACTTTTCTTATAATTTGTTGTTGTATACATAAATATTTACAGAGGTTGAGTTTGCTACATATGTATGCGTGTGTGAATGTCCTATTTTTAACTATATTTATTTACATATATTTGTTTGTTTAAATGAGTGACCTCGTATGCATTATCTTGTCTTTGTTTGTGTAGGCCGTTCATATTTACAGAGGTTCTTTTTGCTACATATCTATGAATGTGTGTGTGTGTGGGAATGTCTTATCTTTGTTTGTATACGTCACTCAATCGCTAAAATATAGTTTCTAATAGTGGACTGTATTTAAGAATCTGTTAATTACTATTATCTTGTAAATAAGAAAAACGTTCAAGGTTGCTTGAACATACTGCCAAGGCCAAAAATATTCTTATCGATTACAAGTGTACCTAATTTTGTTTATTTTGCATTACCGTCAAGTTTAATTGTAATTTTTTGAATTCTTCCAAAGTGCCTCCGACTTTATCCCGGAAGTGACGTTTGATGTCATCTTTCTTGACAAATTTGCTTGCAGGCTAGAATATCCACAACCTTGAATCCAGTAGAGAGAGAGAAAGAGAGAGATGTTTCCTAGGTAGTGTCGCTGAGAATATTACGATTCAAGGACGGCGGTTCTCTGCGCAGAGAGATAGAGTACTAGCTAACGGTGGCTGATATGGTGATGACTACTACATATCTATACATATGTAGGTCACAGGTGTAGTAAACTAGATATCCAATTGCTAAATACGTTTTGTGCATCGAATGCACTATTTCTTTATATCGGTTAATTGGTCTCGGTGACTTACTCGCTCTGGCCATGTACACACATGTATACTCAAATACCTTAATATGGTCATCCCAACATGCTGACTACACACACAGAAAAACATGTACACTTTAGCTGGTAAGCATTAATGTATATAGGTATAAAAAGGTTAAGAATATTTTTGTATAAAAGCCAAAACAATTTCCAAATAAAGAACAGTCATAGGACTTATGAACGTACATTCAACAACCCAGTTTCGGGTTATTTATATGGCGATCCTGCAGACTGCTATTTCTAAAGCAGATTGCTAAAAATTCAAAAATCCATCCTGCCAAATACTGCGGAAATTATACCACAGCTTGGTGAAATCCTGCCAAATCCTAAGATCTTAAAAGCAGGTTGCGGAATTTCCAAGAAGGACTAATCGGTCAATCAAGTCATGGCAAAAAAATGTTTGTTAAATCCAGATGAAAACCTTGCCATCACCATGTGAATAAAAAAGAATAATAAAATTATTGCAAGAACAGCAACCGAAATCCTACAGACGATTCTAGAAGAAGAGCAGACTAAATATGAAGCATTGAATTCTACTGTAGAAGGACGTTAAGGAAGTGAACCGTGGCTAACATTCACTCTACAGAGCGGGCATAATCAAGTGGAATAAATTAAGATATTTTTCCGACTGGCGGCATACCACTTGAGGCAGCATGACTGGCGGCATGTAATATAAGTATCCCTAAGATTTAGAATGAATTTGGTAACCAATAGCAGAAACTCCAATTTCTGCTTAGGAATATTTTTGTTTTTATAAATTTCTGATAGGATAAATTAAAAGTTTTAAAATGCCATAAAAAAATCATTTTTCAAGAAAGTATTTTGTAAATAAGACAAAAAATAAACTATACTTAATTGATTATAATTGGAAAAAACAAAAACATTTTTAAAAGATTTTAGGAAAATTTTTATTATAAAACAAATTTTCAATAGAATTAATAATAAACAAGGATTGACGTTTAGGAAAACATTATAACAAATGAATGAAATGTTAAAGTGAACTAATTAAATTTCTTAAAAGTCAAAGAAAAATTTAAGAATTAAGGACCCCTAAATAATTGAAAATTTTGTATAGAGTAAATTGGAATGCAGAGGGATTTCTCAAAAAAAATCCCTTGAATAAATAAATTAAATAAAACAATTTTTAAATTTTTAAATATGGCATGGTAGGAAAAGCAGTATACTAATTCGATATCCCAATAAATGAACCAATGGGAAGAAATTTACGACACATTGTCTGAGGAAAAAACAAAAGCCTACAAGTCATACAAATGCATAAATAAAAATACTACTATAAAAACAGAAACAATATCAAAGCATTTGAATATAATTTTAGAGGCATAGGAAAGGTGATCAATAAATTAAATGTGTCTCAAAACCAAATGACAGATACGAAAATCGTCCATAACATCTAAATCACATACTTACTAAAGAGCACCAAAAAGAAACTTACCAATTTTTTTCCAACGTGCGAGATAAATTGGTATCTTCCCTAGCAAGACACAGCATAGGAATAACAATAACAACCAAAGTAGAGGAGCCATTAAATATCCCAATTATAAACGTTACAATGACACAAACAGTAGTAGAGTTCATTAAAACTGCTTCCTCAGTATTACCAGAGTTTGATGGTAAGCCGGAAAATTTGCACAGTTTCTTAGATGCTCTTGATATACTCTATCAAATCAAGGATGCACACGAAGCCTTAGCAGAAACAATGATAAAGACCAAGCTAAAAGACACGTAAACCTGTTGCCCCAGTGGATACCGCCCTAATATCGAGGCCTTACTCACTGGCAACAATCGCATTATCTTAGGCGATTTCAATGCCCATCACGACCTATGGCATTCAAACTTGTGGGCGGACAGTAGGGGTGAGATGTTGGCGGATCAAATAGACGAAACGACGTTCTGCACAATAAACGGAGACGCCCCCACACGTATGGTAGGAAGCTGTCATAGCTCGCCAGATATCTCAATCGTGAGCGCAGAACTCATAAACTGCGTCAACTGGCAGCCGATGGTAACATTGGCATCCGACCACCTGCCCATACTTATTCAAAAAAGGAAAGTGGGAAGAATATAAATCTGCAACAGACAGCAGCTTTGCTGCCCTCCCTATCCCGACTGATGCCCGCCAAGGGGAGCGTGCCTTCCGTAAGGTCATTGAATCCGTCTCGGCACATTTCATTCCCGCCGGGAGAATTCCCGAAATCCGGCCCCACTTCCCGGCGGAGGCCGCGAGCTTAGCGAGGGAACGCGACCTTATAAGACAGCTTGATCCAGGCGACCCCCAAATAAGGGATATAAACCAACGCATCAGATTGCTTGTGGACGAACACAAGCGGGCGAAATGGGAAGAGCACCTAAGAGATTGTAACCTCTCTACCGGTGTAGGTAAACTTTGGTCTACCGTAAAGTCCCTATCGAATCCGACTAAGCACAAAGACAAAGTTTCCATCGCCTTTGGCGATAAGGTGCTGTCGGATGCGAAAAAATGCGCGAGCGCTTTCTGCCGACAATATATAATGCATCCTACGGTCGACAAAGATAGACGGAGAGCCAATAGACACGCACATAAACGCAAACTCAGCGCGTCACCAATTACCATCACCGCTAGAGAGGTTGAGGACGTCATTGGTCGCGCTAAACCATCCAAAGCAGTGGGCTCAGACGGCATAACCATGCCGATGCTTAAAAACCTAGGGAGAGAGGGTTTCAAATATTTAGCGCATGTCTTCAACCTGTCTCTTTCCACCTTTGTCATACCCGAGAAATGGAAAATGGCCAAGGTGGTCCCGCTACTAAAGCCTGGGAATCCAGCTAACGTAGGTGAGTCATATCGTCCGATATCTCTCCTATCGCCAGTGGCAAAGACGCTTGAAGCCATTTGCTCCCTTATTTCCAAGCACATTTGCAGCTAGCCCCTCATCAGCATGGCTTCAGAAAACTCCATAGCACTACCTCCGCGCTAAATGTCATTAGCACCCAGATAAATTGCGGTTTGAATCAATATCCCCACCATAGAACAGTACTCGTAGCGTTAGACCTATCAAAAGCTTTTGATACGGTCAACCATGGCTCGTTACTGCAAGACCTGGAAGGGTCTACCCTTCCCCCATGTCTTAAAAGGTGGACCGCAAATTATCTGGGTGGTCGGCAGGCATCGGTGCAATTCAGAAACGAAACATCAAAACAAAGGAGAATTAAACAAGGGGTGTCACAGGGTGGTGTCCTATCCCCGCTTTTGTTTAATTTCTACATATCTAAGCTACCTTCACCACCGGAAGGTGTCACAATCGTTTCCTACGCCGATGACTGCACAATAATGGCCACAGGCCCAGGCCCAAAGATCGATGAGCTATGCAATAAAATAAACGGCTATCTCCCTGATCTCTCCAGTTTTTCGCCTCGCGAAACTGGCATTGTCACCGACTAAATCTTCCGCGACCTTATTTACAACATGGACGCCCCAAATGTCGACCATATTGAACATCCACGTCGATGGCACTACGCTACCGACTGTCCTACACCCCAAAATCTTGGGTGTGACGTTTGATCAGGATCTACATTTTGGTGCGCACGCAACCGCAATTGTTCCAAGAATTCAGAGCCGTAATAAAATCCTCAAATCCCTTGCTGGCAGTACCTGGGGAAAAGATAAAGAAACGCTCTTGACCACATACAAAGCAATTAGCCAGCCGATTACGTGCTACGCGTCACCCATATGGTCGCCAAGCCTAAAAACCACCCACTGGAAGAAACTACAGGCCTGCCAAAATACTGCTCTCAGAATCGCCACGGGCTGTCTTCTTATGTCCCCAGAACACCATCTGCATAATGAGGCGAGAATACTCCCCATCAGGGAGAGAAATGAGATGCTGACCAAACAGTTTCTGTTGAATACCCAGAAACCTGGGCTTCCCAACAGACATCTGATTGACGAACCAGCACCGCCTGGGGGCCTAACGAGTCATCTCCGTAAGCATTTTGAGGAAATACGGCACCTGAGAACCCAGCCGTATGAAGCGGAAAAACACAAGCAGGTCCTTGGTGAACTTCATAGACAGGCGTCGGACCTTTATGTCGGGAATTGCCCGGTGAATCCAGTACTTGAAGAAAAATATCCAGAACTCGCAGAAGAGGAACGCATACTCCCCAGGGAAACGCGTGTCACTCTTGCTCAACTTCGTTCTGGATACTGTAACAGGTTAAATTCTTACCTATCCAGAATCAACCCCGACATACAAAATGTATGCCCTGCTTGCAATGTGTCCCCACATGACATCAACCATCTCTTTAATTGTAATGTGGAACCAACGCCTCTAACACCCCTTTCCTTATGGTCCACCCCTGTTGAAACGGCAAGTTTCCTTGGACCCCCGTTAGAGGATATTGATGACAATTTGTGATCGGTCGCGGCTATTAGGTGGGGCGAGCATTGCTACAACAACAACAACACGTAAAGAAACTTCATCATCATTCATCGAAAGCACAATCGCACAAATAAAGCTAAAATAAAAACCGCAATAAAAGGTGAATCGGTAGAAGCCTTAACTCTTGAATATCCAACAACAAAACTGCAAACCAATACACAGCCGAAATAGAGAAAATTACTAGGTCATTGGAAGGAGCTTATATCTCAGATGGACTCACCCCCGATTTAGCGACTAGATCACACAAGCAGCAGTTAGACTGCTCCAATGACAAAGTTAAAATGATTATGCAAGCAGGAACGTTCACATCAATGAACGATGCAATTTCCAAATTTACAAACAGCTGTACAGAAACAACGGGCAGCTCAAATACAATTTAAACATACGGCAGTAGAGTCAATACCGGAGTAATTTTCGGGGAGGTTACCGAAGTAACAACTACGGAAGTTACCGAGTAAGAAAGTTTAGACCGCATCCAAGATAAAACTCTAGACAAAGTAATAATTCTCAAAGAGTTCACAAACCCGAAAACGGCAACAGAACTTATAACCAGGCCCGTGACGTGCGCAGTTGCACCCAGCAGGAAAACCAAGAGACTCCACTTCAGGATCAGTAGATAGAAAGAAATTTGTGTATTAAATCTACACCTAAATAGCTACATATATACAAAAGCATCACGAAAGAATTCAATTTCAAACTTCTTAGTAGATGCAGGAGCAGATATCTCAATTATCAAAAAGAATCAAATATTTAATCATACAAAACTAAATACAACACAAATAATAGATTTAAAGGGCATCGGTCAAGGTATAACGGGCACATTAGACACAGTTTAAAGCTGATTTAAAAGGGATGACCTACTAATTTATCATAAATTCCATGTCGTAGAAGACGACTTCCCAATCCCATGTGATAGGACTAGATTTTATAAAGATATACAATTGCATTCTAGATTATGGCAAACCAGAGGACAAATTAATCCTAAGACCATATGATTTTCCCCAAACAATAACAATGCATTTAACAAACTGTCTGTCCGTCAACACAATCACGATCCCTGCTAGATCTGAAGTCATTAGACAAGTTAAAGAGAACACCGGTAGTAAAAACATCTTCCTACCTCGCCAACAATTATCTGAAGGCATCTTCATAGCAAACACAATTACAAATAAAGATCAACCCTTCGTTAGAATCATCAACACATCAAAAAAAACACAACTAACTAACCAAAACTTTTCAAAATTTGTAAATTCTCAGTTAACTCATTATGCACAGAATTCATAGACATATTTTCACTGGAAACAGAACCAATTTCTTCCAATAATTTTTACAAACCAAAAATTACACATGAAAGATGATACTCCTGTCTATATAAAAAATTATAGATTGCCTCAGACACAAAGAGGGGAGATAAGCAAACAGGTAAATAGGTTAATCGAAGATGACATAATAGAACCTTCCATATTGGAATACAACAGCCCAATATTACTAGTCCCTAAAAAACCACTTCCAGGGAATACAGAAAAAGATGGAGATTGGTTTGTCGCTACAGACAGGAAATAAAAAGTTAGCAGCAGATAAATCATACTCCCAAGAATTGATGATATTCTAGATCAACTTGGAAGAGCAAAATCTTTTTCATGCCTAGACCTTATGTCAGGCTTTCATCAAATAAAATTACATCCAGACTCCAGGGATATAACATCGTTCACTGCCGAAAATGGCGCATTCCAAATACTACCCTATGGACTAAAAGTAGCACCTAATTCATTCCAAAGAATGATGACACTAGCATTCGCAGACCTCAGACCCTCACAAGCATTTCTCTATTTGGATGTTTTAGTCTTTTTAGGCTGTTCTGAAAATCATATGTTAAAAAACTTAAGAGAAATATTTTCTACCTGTAGGAAATATAACTTAAAACTGCATCCAGATAGGTACCTATTTTTCAGCCAGGAAGTAACTTACTTAGGATATAAATGTACAAGCAAGGGAATACTACCCGACCCAAGCAAATTTGAAACAGTTCAAAACTACCCAACACCAAAAACAACTGAATGAAGTTAAAAGATTCGTAATTATTACAAAAGATTTGTACCGATTTTGCAGAATACTCAAGAAAATTAGCTAGTCTTGCAAAAAGAATGTTTCCTTCGATTGGACAGAAGAATGTCAAAAAGCTTTTGTATACTTAAAGGAAACATTAATCAGTCCAAAACTTTTGCAATACCCAGACTTCGCTAAAGAATTCTGCATAACGACAGACGCTAGTGGGTATGCTTGCGGAGCAGTCCTTAGCCAAGAACACGATGGCAAACTGTTTCGAATCGCTTACGCTTCTAGATCATTCACAAAAGGTGAAATCAACAAAGCCACAATAGAAAAAGAATTAGCCGCAATCCATTGGGCCATAAGCTTCTTCAGACCATTCGTTTATGGCAGAAAATTCCTAGTTAAGACCGACCAACGCCTTTTAACATATCTTTTCTCGGTGAAGAGTCATTCATCTAAATTAACACGCGTAAGACTCGTTTTAGAGGAGTATGATTTTGAAGTGGAGTAAATTTGCCGGATGCATTATCTCGCATACCTATTACAAACCTAAAGGAAATGTCAGTGGAAGCAACTAAGATACTAATAATAACAACAAGGTGAGCAGCTAAAAATACCAGCAGTAGTATTAAAAATAAAGAAAGTCACAAAGAGAATCCAAAAATATATAAAGCGCTAAATAAATTTGAAGTAAAAAGACTAGTCGAGCTCGTTTTCGATTCTCCGAAATTATAATTCAAAAAAGGAAAGAAAATGTGTAGCAATATAGATACAAGCAACGTAATTGTTGAGGATAAGGTTGAGTTAGGACAATTCTTTACCAGGCTTGGAAAAGAAGCCGGCAATTTAGGACTTGTACATATACAGTTGTCCTTAGGGGACAAATTGTTTAAAAGAAATTATACTGCAGTAGGCAAATTTATAGAAGCAGGTACCAATGCTCTCAAAAAGTTAACAATTGCACTAACCCCAGAGGTTATATATGTGACAAATCCAGGGAAAATTAAAGAAATTCTGCACAAATATCATGACGATCCTATATGTGGTGGCCACCTAGGAATAAATCGCATGGCAGATAAAATCATGCAGAAATATAGCTGGCTAAACACGAAAATTACGTAAGAAAATACGTAAAAAACTGCATCCACTGTAAGAAAAATAAAACTAATAAGCATATAAAGGAACCAATGACAATAACGGAGACACCTCCGAAGGCTTTTGATATTGTGCAAATCGATACAGTCGGACCATTACCGAAATCGATAAATGGAAACGAATACGCAGTTACCATCATATACGACCTATCCAAATACTTGGTAGCATCCCAGTCCCAAGCAAGCACGTAATAACAGTCGATATAGCCGTGTTTGAGCATTTCATTTTGATTTATGGTTGCATGAAAACAATCATAACGGTTATGGGCACAAAGTATAAAAACAGCTTATTTGGAAAACTGTATAAACTGTTAAAAATTGAGCATAAACCTCAACACCGTACCATCATCAAACTTTGGGTACTGTAGAACGTGTCTGTGACTGACCATTTAATGAATATGTACGCTCATACATATCCAGCGAAAAGACGATTGGGACGAATACCTCAGGTATTTCGCGTATTGTTACAATACAAGGCGATCAACCATACATAAATATTGTCCTATTGAACTTATACTTGCAAAAAGCCCCCGACTTACGAATTTCTAGGAGAGAATAAAATCAGTCCATTATGCAATCATGAAGTTTACGACAAAAAAGTAAAATACATACTCCAAATAGCACAACAAAGAGCTAGGAAATTAGTCCAAGGGGCTAAAGAAAAAGCAAAAATTTAAGTACGATAAGAGTAGCTACAGTAAGGAAATAAACATAGGAGATTTAGTGTTAGTTAGTTAGTTTAGATAATAAATATAAAGGATATTATAGAGTTAAAATTATTGATAAAAATAACAACTTTACATTAGTACCACATAGAATAGGAGATAGTGATAGGACCAATAAAGATAAGGAAATAATAATTCATAAGAGTAGGCTTAAACAAATATAAACCTTAATAATATCCAAAATACTTTAATCAAAAATCTTATAATTATACAAATAAGAATTCCACTTTATTCATAATTATCACTAAACACAAAAGAAAAACAAAACAAGAAATAAATTTTAACCCAATGTGTACACATGCAAAGAAAAAAAAACAGCATGGTATGTTCAAATGTAAATGAAGAAAAAAAAACGAGAGTCAGCATAATGGGTACACATGTAAAACAAATGTAAACAAATAAAAACAAAAATACCACATAAACAAACAAACTCACTACTTTTGGCATCAAGTTACCATTATACCATAAATTACGTAAATTAAACAAAAATAACACGGAACCGCACACTTAAAACTTAATTATGTCAATGCCACTTGAAGTTCAATAAGATTTTCATACATGATTGGTGCACAAATTATGTAAGACAATTCTCCAAAGGCCGGTGGAGTAATGTGTCCTTGTAATTAGTACCACTTTCACTACATATTTTATACATATGTAGGCCACACGTGTAGTAAACTAGATATCCAATTGCTAAATACGTTTTGTGCATCGAATGCACTTATTTGTTTATATCGGTTAATTGGCCACGGTGACTTACTCACTCTGGTCATTTGCACACATGTATACTCAAATACCTTAATAGGGTTATTCCAACATGCTGACTACACACACAGAAAAACATGTACACTTTAGCTGGTAAGCATTAATGCATATAAGTATAAGTAGGTTAAGAATATTTTTGTATAAAATCCAAAACAATTTCCAAATAAAGAACAGTCATAAGACTTATGAATGTACATTTAACAACTCAGTTTCGGTTTATTTACAGGATGTCCAAGGATTTGGATGGTGATAGTCGTTTGTAACTAAGGCGAAGTGTCGATTAGTGAGAGTCTACTGAATAATTTGACTAACTACAGTATATTGGCTCGGGTATTCGGTTAGGGTAGTAGGGGAGTTTGTAAACCGGGG